>JPFL01000085.1:148307-202968 GCA_000733385.1 Paramecium biaurelia
GTATTATGGTTATTACTATTATTATTATTATTATTATTATTATTATTATTATTATTATTATTATTATTACTATTATTGTTATTTATCTTTAAAATCTTCTAGACCCATCTATTTACATAGATCATTTATTTCTTCTAACTTTTATTGATCTGTTAAGACTGGCTTTTATTTAATTTCAATAACCCCTTTATATTTAGGTTAATCAACTCTCCCAATAACCTTACCAACTAATTCTTTAAGAGGTTTATGTTTAATTGGCACTACAGCCTCATTATCACTCTCTACTTCAATAAAATCTTCAATTATTTCTAAATAAAATAATCATTATTACCTTCATCTCCCTTCATCTATTCAACTAATTTATGATTAAGTTAATTTGAATGCATATTTTAAATTTATTATTTTTGTTGAATTTGCACCTTTTTGTTTAACTATTCCATTTGATTTAATGTCTTATCTTTTTATTAAACTGAATCAACTTGCTTTATAGGTTTTTTTACGACCTATTATTATTCAGACTTAATCACCTGCTCTTAAGGTTCAGGATTATTTTATATTGGTTATAGGTTGCTATTTGAATTTTTATTTTAATGTTAAATTCTTATTTCTTCAGTTAGTTATTTTATTTCATCTTCTGATTAAAAACTATCCTCATTATAATAATCTTATGAATCTTCATTTTTCTCAATTTAATCCTCTGAATTTTTATTAAATTTTTGTTTTAATAATTAGCTATATTTTTCCTATTCTTTTTTATTTTAAGATTCATTTTAATTTTATGTCTATTTTTAGATGTTAATAACATTATCTAAGTTTTCTTATGTTTTCTTAGTTTAATGAGATTAAATACTAGATCTTTTTTATGTAGTTATCTCTTTAGTTTAAGCTTAATTATTTTTGCCTAAATCTTACTAATTAGTTTGTATTTAAGGTTTTGTCTAATTAATATTTATCTATTAAATCTAAGGGTGTTATTATGATGACTTGTTTTATTGATCTATTATTCTTTCTTAAGATTAATTCTTAGAAATTGAAGGTATTTTTTATGTTTAACCATTGATAACATCATCTGTTTTATCGATGGCATCAGATTAAGGCTATAATTCTTTATATTCTTTCAAATCATTATCAAATTTTGTATTTTGATTCACTTAAACTTATTCATTAATAACATTAGATTTATTCTATAATTTTCCCACTTACTTATGTTCTTCTATTAATATAATTTTATTCTGCTAATCGATTTATTAGTTATTTATTGAGATTTATGTTTAAGGCATTTAAGCATTATTATTTATTTATTATTTTTGATTATAATTACTTATTTGTTGACTTCCTTTGTCTCCTTCCTCATTCTAATTTGTATTTTTATTATCAATTTAATTTTTGAATACATTGGGGTTTTATGAATGTAAATTAGAAGCCTCCATCTTCTATTAGGTTGATGATTTAGGGATGTTTTACTAATTAATTTCAGGTAAATGATCATTAGAGTATTTATTATTATCAAATTTAGTTTTTTTCTTTTTCTTTTTCCTTAATAATTTTTCTTGTTTAATTTTTTCAACAGTTGATAACTAAGGCTTAGGAGGTGGAGGTACATACCTATGATTGATAGCTGCTCCAATAATAAATTATTGATTTGGAACTTCTGTCTTTTTTAACACTTCCTTCATCATTTCCAACATTTGATTTGGTTTCTTTGCTTATAATCGAGGGTTAGCATTACTGCTTCTAGTTACAGTACTTAAAGACATAGCATCAGATTAACAGGATTTCTATTGTGAAACTTTCTAATAACTCTGTTAATATAAATAATTAGATTATTATGGTTGTTGTTCTTGTTTTGGTTGTTCATATCTGGGAAGTGGTGGTTTAGAATACTATTAATCTAAATAATTTGCAGGTCTTGACTTAATATCGTTTAATATAGTTTAAAGAGCATTGTTTTAATAGATTGGTTATTAAATAAAGTCTTGAATTTAAACATTAGATGCAAAGTTTTGAATTGCTAATCTTTCTTTGAGTTCTACTTCTATCAAATCTAGTATTTTTTTTGCCTTTTTATTCCACTAAGGATCATCTGTGATTTAGGATCTAATACTTATCTATATCTCTTCCAATCTTTAGACATCTAAATCATATATTTCCTCATATCGTATTAATGATGGAAGTTATTACATTAATTAAAATGATAATAAATTTAATTTAAAAAAAAACTTCAAATGTCTTGTGGAAAATTAACCTTATCTGTTGAATTTTATTTATAAATAATATATATTATATCTATAGATTTATCTATTTGTAACAAATTTAATTCAATATATGTTTTAGAAATGTATATACATTTGTTTAAGAGCTTATTAATACTAAAATTACAAAATTTCTATTTAGAGAATAATCCTTATTAATTAAATCTATATGCATTTATATGATTTGAACAAAAGTAATCTTAATTTGATAGAGTATTTTATTAAATAGAACTGTAAATTTTAATGAATTCAAATTATTGTGCATTAATATGAATATTTATAAAATACTCAGTTATCAATTATGAAAACGGATTAATAAAATAATTATAATGAAAAAGGTTAGTCTTTTATTATTGGCACTGATATATGTGAATGCTATTGATCCAAGTATGGTTTAATTAGGAACAGCAAAGTTAGACGAATTAAATTAAAGCAATTTAGGAAGAATGATCTTAGAATTAGCATAAACTCATGCAGAAATGAGAGGACCATTAGGTAATACTCATTAATTGTATTAGGAACATAGATGATTTAGTAGCAGCCATTGGTGATTTAGAAAATGAATTAACAGCTGAAATACAATAATTAGATGATGATTACACAAGATCAACTAATTAACATGCTGCTACTCAAGAAAATTTAGATATTCAAATTGGATAAACAGAAATTAATATCTTTAATTAAAAAGACTTTATTGATGCCATTCTTTTACCAAGCATTGATCAAACTAATTCAAAAATTGAAAGAATAAGTGGATATATAAATGATAATAGAGATAATTTATCAAAAGAAACATTGAATAGATAAAATTAACATTAATAGTTTTTAGATAGAGGTAATTATTTATCTTTATTTAAAAGTAAGTGAACATTAAAGTGCCATAAGTGCAGTTGATGAAGCAATTCAATTGATTAATGGTTTAATAAATGGAAATATTTCATTTGCTGAAAAGGGAACCATAAATCAAGCAATTGAAAGAATTAATACTAAAACACAAAAGACTAATACAGTTCATCCAATAGTTGAGGCTCTCATGTCATTAACTTAAAATTTCTCAGATCAAGAATAAGCTAAGAAAATTAGAGACTTATTATCAGATACAAGAAATTAATTAGTAGCAAGCTTAAATTAAGAGACTACAGATGAAAATTAGACTGAGTAGACTTGGGTGGAAAGATAAAAAACTTTAAATACAGAATATTAAGAATTCAAAAGGTCTATATTAGAAGCTACTTATGTTTTAGCTACTTATTAAAGTAAGAGATTATTTAATTTAGGCAAATTAAAATCAACAAGAGAAGCATTAGCAGAGAATGAGAATGATCTCTAAAATTATAAAGATTCCTTATGTAAATAATTTTAAGATAATTTTATTTAGAATAAGATAAAGATGCTTAAGCTTAGGAAACTTAAATTTACAATGAATTAAAGAGCCAATACTAAATATAATTGTAAACAACTAGAAATGCCAAGGAATTTGTAAATTCTGCTGAGTTCAGTAATGTTATAAGACAAAAGTTAAACTAAGGTGGATTAATCTGAAAGAAATATGCATTTAATATCATTATTTTAATATTAAGCAAAGATATATTTCCTTAAATAAAAATTTTAGTAATACCAATTTATTCAAAAGATAAATATTTTTTGACTTTTTTAAATTGTCTTTTTTATATAGTAAGACAATTAAATATAATTATTACTCATTATTCATTGTTTTCATTTTCTACAGGGATTATAACACTTAGTTTATAAGATTTTCTTGGAGTTTCCCATTTTCTGACTAAGTCATTAATTTTTGATTATTTCAATTTCATATTTTTGAATGATCGTTTTCTTTTTTAATTAAGCAATTTTAATTTTTGAGTTTTAATCCTTTAAAATTTCATAATAAATTCATTAGGAAAGTACATGAATTTTATTAATTATGTTATAGGTTATTTTAATAATGAATGTTACTTCTATTGTAATAATAAAACGATATTTTCAATATTGTTTTATGTCATATAAAAAGTAAAATTCTTAACAATTTCAAATTATTCTATTTCCTATTATCCTTTTTATTAATAGTATAGGATTTATAATTGTAATACAGATTAATCTAATTATGATGTCAATTTATTTTCATTATTAAAGATTCTGTTATACAATTATTCTAAATTTAAAAAATAGTATTCCTATAAATCAAATTTATATGATTCTATAGAATTGTTAGGTTCAATTTTAGTAGCCTATTATTAATACAACTTTTTGTATTATGATAGTTTTGCAGTCATAAATTTATTTGTATTTATCATATGTTATTATCTGATTGATAACTTCAAATTTTGAAAAGAATTATTTTCACTAGAAATTATTGAATCATTAAGGCAAATTTATTTATTTATTGAAAGACATTCACAACTCTATTAAGAATATCTTGGAACTGGAACAGAATCCTGTCTTCTAAATTAGAAATTCTTAGTTAATTAAGATTAATCATTAAGTTCTGATCTCAAATCCTCACCTTCTTATTCATATACTAATTATTTGCCTAATTATATTTAAACTAACTTTTGCTGTTCATTCTAAAAATATATAACAAATTATTCTATAATTTCTCTATCACAAAGTGTTGAAAATGAGGTTTTCTCTCTTTTTTTAGATCTTTTGTGATGTTATCTTTTTTATTCAACAGTGTATTAATGTCTTTTGATAATTAGTTCTCTATCTAATGTAATTGATAGATTTGAACACTCCTTCAATCCATGAGTATTATTGCCACAAGCGATGCAAAATTTACTGTAAGGTAAATGATTTTATCTGACTTATAGTATACATTAATCTTTTAAATGACAGTACTTTTAGTAATCTTTTGGATATTAACGTATAATGTACATAAAATCAGTCTAAAAATATTTAAATTAAATTACTTTACTGAGAACCAACAAACTAACATAACCAATTGCTTTAAATGTTTAAACATTATCACTTTCTTCAATGAACTCTGATGCATCTACGAATTAACCTTGTGATTAAACACTTTTTAATGAAACTTTTAAAAAATTCTAATATTATAATTGTCCTTGTTCTACAAAACATAAATGTGGTTAACAGATTTCACTTAGAGTGTAAATAGAAAAAGAATTTTGAGGTTAGATTATCTTTCTTTTAATATATGGAGAAAGTGAATTTTATAATTCTAGACTGAAATTTTTAAATAAAAAATCACAATGTTTGAAAAATACATTGTTTGCTTATTTTTTTAATTCTTATTTTAATTCTTCTGATAATTCATTTAATAATGTTTCTTCTTATTGAAGATCTATTTCAGATTCTTCTTTCCATCTAAATGTTAGATATTCTCTGATTTTATATTACAAACTGTAAGGAATATTTCTTTAATGCATATATCTATTTATGACTCTAATTTTTTTGCTTCTTTCTACTAAATTTAAATTGATCTCTTTAATTATGGTTCCTATTGTATTAATACTATAGGAGAACCATAGACAAGCACTTAATATAAAGAATATTGCAATTATTTTTTCATTCCATGATTTTGGAACATTATCTCCATATCCAATAGTTAGCATTGTTACAATAGCAAAATAAAATGCTTCTAAATATTAGACTTACCAAGTTTAGTGGTCTAATTCTTTGAAAATAATCCATGAATTTTATGTATTTAAGGAACTATTGAAAAACCATATACAAGAGAATAAGTGTAATACATATATTAAATAAGTTAAAAGTTTAAATAAACTTATGAATGCTTTTTATTTTTTAGTAAAGTAGGAGGATTCTTCACTTTTTTCTAACGTGATATTTATTTAATAATGTTATGTCAAAGATATCAAAAGTACTAAATATTAAAATTGATTCCCATCAAATTAAATAAAATATATTAATAATAAAATTAAAGCGAAATCTGATAAAAATTAAAAATGCAAATTTTGTTGAATGATCTTCCATCTATCAAAAACTGCATGTCCATGCTAATAAAATATTGTATTTAATCTCAAAATATTATCAATAATTAAAATCATTATGATAGTAATTGTTAATCCAATTAATTGGTCAAATAAAATATTTGGCTTATATGATATTTCTAATGGTATAAGTATTAATAATATTAATCTAAAAACAATAGTCCAATAATCCCATACTATTTTTTTAGGTGTTTCTGGGTGTATTTGAGGTATTTTAGAAACTTATTCATGAATATATTTTCTAAATTGTTAATTTTTCTCATTTAGAAATAGTTTAAATCTATTTTCTTATTTACTAATTGTATTATCTCTAAATAACATAGTTACATTTCGTATTTAAAATTTAGGATGACTATTAAATTTTAGAAAGGACATCATCACTTAACTAAATCATTTATATGATACCTATCACTAGAATTGTCATTAATTAATTTTATGTGATTTTCATTAACATTAGTTAACAATGTTCTATTATTTCTGATTCTTTAGATAAATCTCTTCAAATAAAAATATTTCATAAAATTGCTCCCAGTTTTTTTCTTTACAATCTTATTACTTTCTTCTTTAGTATTAATTAATGGCTTTATGATGAATAATACATTACATCACAATTTCTGTATGTATCAATTTAGATGTTTGATTTATGTGTAAAATTATTTGAACTTGGATTTCTTGTTTTTACTCTTGAACCCAAATCAGCCTCTAAATATTCTCTTTCATAATCATTTTATTATTCTGCCTATAATTCTATTTAAAGATTTTCTGGTTATGAACTTAATGCTGAAAATAATATATCAGTTCCTTTCATTTAATATTTATATTATCATATAAATGCATATTTCTCCATTTCTTCTTTATAAATCTTTTTTCTATTTCTATTCTATTGCTATCTAAATTATTTTTGGTCTAACCTCTCGAATTCATTCACCATCAGTGAAACTTGAAAACTTACTTAACTGTATTTATTTATCTTTTGATTTAAGAATGATAGAATAATGTATTTAGAAAGAGAAAGTAAATCAATATAATAATATCAACACTATCTTTTACTATTTTTTAATATACAATTTAAGTAACCAATCAAATTATTTATTTAAGATTATTATCACAAAAGAAAACGATGAAATTGTTATTAATGTTTAAATACTTTATATTTATACCTGATAACTGTTTACATTGATCATAGTTGGAATTAGTAGAAGAATACATATTTATATCATTTTTTATATATGATTATTATTTTTATTCTATCTATTTAACTTAATATTATTATTTAAAATATTTAAATTTGATAATTTGTGGATTTGGAATATCCCACGTATATTCAATTTTTTTAGTTAGGAACCTAATAAATAATTTATAATTTAATATGTTAAATTAAATAAAAGACAAACCACTTTCTTAACTCATAGCTGAATTATAACAAAAGTATTAAGAGGATAATGACTAATCAAATATATTTTAATAAATTTACTAGAAATAGATTGAACAAGAAAGTTCTACAGATTCATCTCACTTTTTACCTGCCTTGCTTTCAGGTTCTACAGGTTCATAATCATCAAACTCTTAAGAAGATAATCATGAATAAGTATGTTCAAAAGTACAAAAAAATATAAAAAAAGAAAAAAAAAATAAAAAGACAGGTAAAATGTCTTTAGATGAGAAATAAGAGGTTTCTTAAATTACTGATAAGAAAACAGTTCAAATGATCAGAAATAGAATATCAGCATAGAACTCCAGAGATAGAAAGAAAGCTTATTTACAAAAATTAGAAGAAGACTTTATTAATTAATCAGCTTAAATGTCTGAAATGCATGAATAAGTCATTCAATTATAATAATAATTAGAAGAAGTCTAAAAAATAAATTAGCAATTATAACAATAATACGCTTTTCTAACATGTTTAAATTGTGGTAGTAAGCAATTTGGATATGATGATGAAAATCCAATTTCTGTTTCAAAGAACAAAAGTCTTGGAAAATTAGGGCTTTCCTTTTTATTTATTATTGCCATTATAGGATGTATAACAATAGATTTTAATCCTTAATCATAAAAATTAAATACTATTAAATCAAATGAACTATTAGGACACTAAATTCGAAATCTAAATGCAAGTGATGATCGATTTGAATTATTTGATCATGTTTAATAAAGTAGAATTAAGGGTATGACTGAAATAATGGAATATAATTCAGAATATAATTATAAATTTTTTGATACAACATACAGGGCTATATTACATAGTGAAGAAAGTCTAGTTAATGGGTTGATTAATTTTAATAAAGAAAGAGCTAAAAGTAATAATGGTAAAGCATTGGCTCCATTGAATTATCATCACCCAAAAGTTGACTCTCTTTTTTGTCCTTCAATTTATAAATATGAAAATTAAACTTAGGGGTATTACTATTATATATATTTTTTATTAGAATTCGAGTACATTATCAAGATAATCAATGGCTGCATTTAATTATTCCGAAAAATAAAGTTAATATATTTTATTAAACAACTGATAATTCCATTGTTTTGAAGGAAAACTTTGATGATTCAAAAAAAGAACATAGAAAAGTTTATTAAGAGATTTGGTGCTAAATAAAGAGTGTTAGTGATTTCTATATTTGATAATGTATCCTTTTCTTTAGATAATTTTCTTATACACATTATTTAATAATTATAAGTTCAATAATAAAAAATTTAGCATATATAAAGTATTTTCAATCAAATTTAAACTAATAATAATTATTTTTTAAGTTCTGATATAAGACCATCTATTTCATATTCATGTTGATTAATTTCGAAAATAGCCATAGAAATTGATGTTTACATTTTCTCCAATTACTTGAAATTAGTATTCAATGTTTAGATTTGTGTTCTAATTTTGTTTTCTTATTTAATACTTTCAAGTTTCTATTTTTACTTTTTGCGTTCTTCTAATTTTTCATTTTTTATTTCTTCATATATTAATTAATGCAATTTTCCATAAAATAAATCAATCTTATTTTTGTCAATTTTTTCTTTCTTTTGTAATTTTGTAATATTTCTAATAATATGAATAAATTTCTTTCTCATAATTCTATCTATAGATTCTTATTTGCTTTTCAATATGAAAGATTTAATATTCTCTTCATCATCACAAACTTTAATAAAATTACTTAATAATCTCCTGCCAAACTTTTTTGATTTTTATTTGCTCCAAGTACTATTAACAACCCTACTATTTATTAAGCTATTAATGATTCTATAATCAGGATCATCCACAGAAATATTCTTAAATTTCTATGATTTTTAGACATAATATCTAACTTTAGATATGGCCTAATATATAATAAAAATTGATAATATTACATTAACAACCTTTTCACGTATAATTTTAATTCTAGCTTATTTTTAACCTACAACTTGTAACATTAAATCTTATTACACACTTTAGTATGGACGATTATCAAACTTTTATTTCAAATTATCCAATTATAAAGCTAATGTGTTTTTCCTATTCAATTATTGTGCCTCATTAACAGCATGTCCTCTTCTAATTTTATTTAGTTTTTCTTATTATTAATGAAAATTTTACATCTTTTTAATTTTGCTTATTAAAATAATATTATTTTTCTTCTTTTGTACATTTATTGTAACTCAAAAAATTAAGGAGATTCATTTTGTAAATATTATGAGAAGAAATGAGCAGAACACATCAATACAATGCTCTCCTATAATGCCAAAGCACTCCAACATCTTTAAGTATATTCAATTGATTCAATTTCACCAAAACATGTTCCTTCCATTACTCTTATAATTGCTTCACCACTGGCATCACATAATCTTACATCTCCTTTGATAAGAAAATAGAAATCATTAGCATTCTATCCTATATGATATATGGTTTCAAATTATTAATAACAGGCTAATGTACAATAAGGTAGAATGGCTGCAGAAAAGTTGATATCATTAGATATAAAAGGTATAGTTCTAAAGATATCTTTATGGACAGCTGCCATCATATACAAAATTAATGGATGTGGTAATTCATAAAGAATCCTTTTTGCATCATCAGCCCAGAAAGGATTATACTAAATATTATACTTTGTAAATCTAAATAAATCTTCTTATATCCATTCTGGCATATTTACACTTATGTCTTCTAAATTAAAAAGTTAATCATCAAATTCTTAATTTGGATTGGATTAAATTAAAATAAAAGTGATATTTCCAATAGTGAATGAATAATATCCAACTCCTATTAGCATCCATATGATTACAAGGAAATATTCATCTGAATTATGAGCTTCTACATCTCCATAACCTATAACTGTTATTGTTTAATATGCCCAATAGAATGCATAAATTAATTGAGTGAATTCATCCTTTTCATTTAGTTTATAATATTATAACCAATTTGTATCCTTATTAAATCTACAAATCCACAACCATAAACAAGCAAATAAAAAATTAAGCACTATCATTTCTAAAAATATTTTCATTAACTTCTTTATTCTTAAATCCAAATTATATTCATTCCTAACAATTAATTCATCTTTAATTGCTTTTTATTACTTTAATAAATCAAGAGATTGATTATATGCAACTCTTCTTTCAAATAGAAAAAATCTTAATAATCTTATTAGTTTTAATATTTTAAGTCCAGTTATATTAAAGTCAGGTAATACTGAAATTAAATCAAATATAAACCAACCACTTAAATAATGATATGCAATATCTTGAAAGTTGTAAATCAAATCTAGTTATTTATTGACATGACAAATAAAAAAATTCATAATTAGATCCAACCAAAATATTATTTAAATTATCAAAGTCAATTGACTACCCGATTCCTCTATTATACTTTATAAATTGTACTTCAAAATCAAATGCAATCTGCAAAGGAAATAAAATTGCTGCAAAATCAGTACATAAATTTATAATTAATCCCCAAATTATATAAGGGATATCATCTGGAAAAAATGGTAACAAACTTCTTCTTTTATAAGCATAACGTATATTTTAACTTCTAAGCTAATCAGCATAATTTCTGAGCTCCTCTATAAAGTGCTAAGCATTTATAATCTTTCTAATTAGCTTAGAAAATTATAGTTTTTTATCTATCCTTTAAGAATTAGTAGGAGAGATAGTAGTTGTTGAGGACATTTGTATACTTTTATATATCATATATATTCTTACAAATTCTTTACTGTTTTAGCTCTTTATTTCCTCTTGCTTATTTTTATTGGTTATTAAAATCCACTATTGGTATAAGTTAAACCAACCTAAGATCCCATCTCAGTAAGTTGTCTCTAACTACTCCAAGTATGCAAAGTCTCAAAATCCTCCTTATGTTTAAAGGGATGAATTTTCATTAATTTAGAGTTTTAGAAATTACTTATTTAATATAATTAACTGAGTAATAATTTAAAAAATACTTAATTTCTTAATATCATTTTTAGATAACATAGCATTAATAGATGAGAAGAGAATAACAAGATTATAATTACATGTAAATAATTGGGAACTTATAGATTATTGTATTTAGATGAAGAGATATTTATTTTTGATTAATTTTTTATAACTTTTGTATTTGTTCATATCTTATTTTCTTCTGGACTTTGAATCTCTTAATATGATTTTATTAAATATTTGACTATTTTTTGATCAAATCTTCAACTTTAATAATACTTCTTATTCAAGGATATCTTAATTGTTGATCAATTAAATTATCTGTTACAGTAATGTTATCATCCAAAATAATTATTTAAGAACACCCTCTTAATCTATACTCTATCATACTGATTAGATAACTTTAAATTTCTAATTCTATCTTTATTTTATGAAGGAATAAGAATAAAGGACAACCCATTAAACCTAACTATAATACTTATTCTCTTCAATGAACAACATTTGATTTCTAAATATGCGATTACTAAATTTTTTGAAGGAATGATCATGAAGATCCGAATTCCTAATACTATTTTAATATGAAATTAAATCTATAAGAACAATCTAACAGAATTTAATTTATCTAATTGAACCATCAGAGTATGCAAGTAACAAACTCTTTTTCACCAAAATAATTTACTATTTTCAATTTTATAAGCTATAATATCTTTATTTTTTAATCAACTTATTATGATAATATAATTCTTTTGAATTAAGTCTATTGACATATTTATTAACTCTCTATTAGTATAAACTTATAGGTTATAACTTACAATATGAAATTCATAAAACTTCATAAACCCATAGATTAGTTATTTCTTTGATCTCAATTATAAGCTTAATTCTTAAGCTCAGGATCACATCAAGCAATCTCTTTAAAATGACTATTAGATTGTTTATTCTATTTCAATTTTTCTCTATAAATAAATCATTTATTAAGATCCTCAGATTTGGACAAGCATTTTGAATTCTAATGAATTTTTCAAAATTTCATTTAATGTTTACTTATTATTCCCAAATAACTTCCTTTATTTGCTACTTTCTGGTACTCAAATCATAAGGAGTTATTTTATTTATACTTTTAATATATGATAACTTATTATATTTAACGATACTTCTAAAACTACTCAATAAAAAGTTGATGATCAATATTGTATAGAAATTATTTCAGAAAAATATTGTTTCAATGAAACTTAAATAATGCTGATACTTCATTATTGATTATCTTGAATATCAATTTTCTAATATCAATTATTATTGATTTTCTATGTAATTTGTTTACAAATTTTATTCAATTTAAGATTTAATATATATTTAATGTAAAAAATTGAACAATAACATAATAACAATTTTGATTTAGATCTTGAGTTAAGAGCTGTTCAAAATTTAGATTTTGAATAAGAATATTTAGAACATTGTTTAAGAGATACTAGAAGATAATTATCAATAACTAATAACTAAATACAAAGTCAAACCAAAAGTGAAAAAAGCAATGATGTATATGATTTTCGAACACCCAAAAATAAAAAACATCTCAATTTAAATAATCTAGCCACTTGTGATGTTTAACAAAGTCATCTACTAACTCCTAGTTACAAAAACCAAGAGAAAATAAAGAATACAGGGTCAAGCATCATGCAGTTTTTTTTTATAAGACGTTTTTTAGAGAAGCTTACTTTTTAGAGAAAAAAGTTAGAAAATTTAAATGATACTCATCTTAATCTTATAGATGATAAGGCATCTGATAAGTATTTAAATCATAATGATATTTAATAGAGCTATTTTATAGGAATACAAATAAACAAAAGTATAAAAAGGATTGACAATCAATTAATTAAATAGAATAGTTACAACGAAAATAGAAATAAAAGAAAATAGATGGGATAAACTAAAGTCTGTCTTATAAGAAAATAAATAAAATGTAATTAAATAAATCACATTGATTGCCAATAAAATTCCATTAATATAACCAGAAAATGATTTCAAATTATATTGGGATATATTTGCATCCTTATTTAGATTAATCTTAGTAATTTTAGTACCTTTAGAAATATCATTTACAACTAAAATTCTATTTTAACATTATGTTGGATTAACGATAACGATATTTTTAGTTTTATAATTAGATTTATTTGTAAGAATAAATACATTATGCTATGAAAATGGAAAGGCCATAATAGATAGATGGGAAATTATAATTAGATAATTGAATAAATCATGGTTCACTGATTTCTCTGTCATTATATTAATTATTACTTTTTTAGCTAATCCTTATGCTTAAGATGGTTATGATTTGTTTCTTCTTATTTTATTAACTCAATACAAGCATATATTTGAGGCACTCTCTAAAATTGATTAAATATCTTATTTTACTAGACCATAAAGAGGGATTATTGGATTAATTAAGTTTTTGACTAGTTTGTTATATATTTTACACTTATTTAGTTGTATTTGGTTTTGGTTTAGTAGTATAGATTAATCTAATTCTTGGATTTTAAATAAAGAATTAAATGGATAAACATGGTAATTACAATATTTGGAATCTATATATTTTGCTATTGTAACAATGCTTACTATAGGATATGGAGATAATGTGCCTAAGAATTCTATAGAAAAGATAGTAGCCATTATCTTTATTCTTGGAGCTTGTATATATAATTAAATATATCATTTAGGTTTATGGTTTTCTTATAGTGTAAATTTTATTGGAGCAATAATGAATGATATTACTTAAAATTAAGTAGAAAGAAGTTAGAAATTAAGAGTTATCAATAAATATATGACATAAAGATAAATTCCTTTTAGTCTTTAACATTAGTAAATTAATAAATATACTTAGGGTTTAAGAGTATTTGACATATCGATGGAAAGAAGATGATGAAGTTGATTTGGAAATGGAATAAGTGTTGTTAGAATAATTATCTGATGAATTAAAAGAGGAATTGGAGAAATAAGCTAATAAGGTGTTTATTAAGAAATCAGAATTGTTATAGAAATATTTTTCTGCAGAATTTCGAAATGCACTTTTTAAATCAATTAAACGTAAAATAATTTAACCTTAACATATTTTTTCAACAGAAATTAATGGAAATTAAAATCTTTGTTATGTTGAATAAGGTGTAATTTCATATCAACATAAGGATAGAAAGTAAAGATCAAAAATGAATGCTTAAATCTAATAAGGTTAATTTTTCTGTGTAAAAGAATTTATTATGTAAAATCCTGAATATGAATTATTTAAAGCATAAAGTTATGTTAGTTTGTTGATGCTATCCAAAATTGATTTTTTAGATACACTTAAAGATTTCCCTAATGATCTTTAGAAATATTGTCAACTAAGAGATACATATTCATTATCAAATGAAGAATTGTTGATTTAATATGCCAACTTTTGTCCTGCTTGTAATAACTTTGATCATTCATTAAAAAATTGTGGATTAGTTCAACTTAAATTAAATCAAGAAGTCATTGTCAAAAAGCATATTATTAATGAATAATAAATAAGATAAAAATATTATAGAAAGACTCTTGATAAACCTATTCAAACAAGAGCTGAATTAACCTATGTTTAAGAATGTGCATTATACTTTTCAACTGAAAATTAGAATCTTTTAAATGAATAATCTAAACTTTAATTAATATATGATGCAGATTCAGAATCATTTTAAGGTAATTCTGAAACCCATAATGTTTATGATGCTCAACCTTCAGTTAATATTTTATAATTTAATGATATGCTTGTTAACAATTAAAAATCTTCTTAAATCAAAACTTTTCCTAAGTTAGATTTTGAGGAAGAGAAACCTAAAATAAAAGAAGATCTAACTAAATCCAATTTCTTAACTACATAATTTCCTCGTGTTTAAAGAAGAACTTCATAACCATCTAAATAACTTCAAAGAAAGAATACAAGATCTCCTTCTATTCTTTTCTAAATGAATGAAATAACTGAAGAAATACATGAAACTACTGTTCTAATTCATGATAATGAATAAATAAAAAAGGATTAATTCTTTAGTTAAAATATGAAAGAAAATATTCGAAGTCTTTATAATAAACTACTCAGAACATAAGATGATAAAGATATTTAAGTGAAATAGGGTCTTAATTCTTTATAATATATTTATTGGTAATAGAATGCAATAACTTTAGAAGAGTTTGAAACTGTTCAAAATTATGATTTTTATTTTCCTTAAAGCAATGTTTATCATATAATTGATGCAGTGAATAAAAATTTACATTAATGGTAATCTGAAATTTTAAGTAGATTCTAAAAATATTTATATCATCCATTTTTATTTATTACCAAATTTTTGAAACTTAAAAGAATATAATAATAAATTGGAGGTTTAAATTCAGTTACAAAATTCAAAAAAGCTTAAAAAAAGATATGGTTAATTTAATTGAGAAATAATCTATCTTCCAAAAAAATAATTTCATCAACTAAAATATCGAAATCAAAACTTAATTCTATTGTTCCATGCTCTCAAGATAGTTTACCTTCCATTTAAATGAGTTCAAATTGATAAATTATATAATAAATCATTTCTTTATATGTTCACTGATTTATTCTTCTTTAATAGGTTTTTCATCAATATGAGTATCTGCTGCTTCTTAAAATGTTTACTATTAATCCCAAACTAAAGCTTGATTTGCTTGAGTGTTCATTTATAATACAAGATGTTAAAATTAATGTCCTCTATTTCTCCTTTCACAACTAAGTTAATAATCTATTTGTGGAGAAGAACTACTGATTTCTCTCTTTGTTTTTGCTTATCTTTATTATTGACACACTTCTCTTTCCTAAATTGCAGACCTTTCGATACATTTAGCACTTTCTACATCTATTTTTAATTTCAAAGGAGGAATTAATGTTTGACTTGGATCAAATTTTTTATGAAATTAATAGAAATACATCATTTTCTATTCAATTGCTTAAACCTGATATAAGTACTGCAATAAATATACTTCTTTCAGAAATTCATATATCTCTACTTCTTTTGCTTATGAATTTTCATTTAATAATGCAGATAATGAATTTATTAATTATCTTTGGAATGTATGAATCTCTAAGTAGAGATTAAAGGCAGCCCTTTTTAATAAAAAATCATAAGGATAATTTGTTAAAGCAATTTTTAAATTTGGTACTAATGACAAAGCTTGATTCACGATATTAATTAATTTAAAACTATCGATTACCAAACTATGAAGTTAAGGATTTAATACTTTGTATTTAGTATTTATTTTCTAAACAAACATGTTCTATAACTTTTAATGTCTTTTATATTTATTGACAATTTTTGTAAATATTGCAAAAATGGTATTTATATAGATTAGAGTAACCAAGCTTCATTATTTCTATTGCAATGGTTAAGCTTATTAAAATTATGAAAACGAATTGCATTGAATATTAATGAGAACTCCTCACTTAAATTTATTATTTAATGGATGATAATGAGCATTTTCATTTTAATTGTATATGTTTGCATTTCTTAAGTAATGTAGACATCAAAGAATTCTCTAATATATTTTTCATCAATCATGTATTAAAGAATTAAATCTATGTCCTCTTATCTAAAAACAAAATTATCCTTAGTTAAACTGCACTATTCTAATTTCTTTGTAAACTCAGATTAAGACTTAAAGATTTTTGTAATTTTTTATATCATTTATTATAGATGAATTCAAAAAAAAGAATTATAAAATAATATATATTCTTATTTTAGTATTTCAAAAATATATTTAGATTATTTTTCACTAAGTTCTAATTTACATAATGCAATAAATTTAATGTTGATTAATATTTGTTTAACTCATTTTTATTGTATTTTGAAACAATTAATTAATATAATTAAGCATCATTTCATTTAAATAATTATTAATTCACTATATTTTAATATCTACATATATATTTTATTAATTTATTTGATTTACATATTGTTGTAATCTATAATCTATTTATTCTCAAATTTCTTTGAATTGAAAAACACATTATTATATTTAATTTTATATAGAAGTATATATTGATTAAAAAATACTTCTTTTAATAATTATAAGCTTAAGTAAATATTTATAGTTTTGTTGCATACTTAACTTAAATAAATCTAATATATTAAAATATGGTAATCAGCATTAATAATGCATTAAATAGATGTATATAATAATGATATATAATAAGTCTTACTTGGAGTAGATATATTTGGCCAAAGTTTCACTATAAATGTAAATGGTAAGCGTAATTATACTACTGCTTGTGGAGGCATAACTTCAGTATTAGTGATAGCTATAGTAATTATGAGTTCCTGGAGCACAATTATAAACTTTTATTAGAAATCCTCCTTATAAGTATCTATTTTTTCTGAACATAATTTGGATTCACCCATTATCAAATTAGATTCTGATAATTTTGTGTTAGCCATGGGTCTAAACTAATTAGACAATACAGAATTACAATATTTTGATATTGAAATTGAATAGAGGTAACTATAATTGTAATTTGAAGGACTTATAAAAATAATATTGAGTAGATTAGTTATATTGAATTAGAAAAATGTACAAATGAAAAACTATTACAACTTTAAGAACACTAAGCCATTAATTTGACTTAAATGTTTGCTTAAAAATCCTTAGGATCATTATTGTGTCTCAAGTATTTCGTTTATTAATATGTAGAAATAACCAAACATTGCATTTTCATGCGTTGAGCTCAGGTACTTATTTAATTTAAATAAAGATCATTTGGAATTTTTGAGAATTAATATAAAAAAATGCCAAAATTTTAAAAATTCAGAATTTAGATGCGCTTCAGAAGATGAAATCAATTAATTCGTGCAGAAGAATCGATAATTCACATTACAGCTGTATTTTCTCAATTATGTTATTAAATATCATAAATTTAGATACTGAACCCATATAATTCAGGCGAAGACTATATACAACAATTTCTCGATGACTCAGTTAAAATTAGTTTTATACCTTAAAAATTATTAAGATCAACAACCTTGCTTTTGAAAAAATATAATTTAATAAATGACGAAAGTGTTATGCCTTTTTAGTAAATATTAAATTATAATTAGAACAAATATTCAATCAGAAATAAATTTAATATCTTCAGCAGATAAGATAGAAATTGTTGATCTAGGAAGAGAGGATGATGAAGTATATGGTTATATAGATTTAAAATAAGATTTATTTACTGAGACAATTAAGAGATCTTGTCTAAAATTACATACTTTACTTTCATAAATTGGGGGTTTATTGTAAGCTTTATCTTTAGTATTAGGATCTCTGATAATTTAGTATAATAAATTATAAAGTAAACTTATATCATCATATATTGTAGTGTCCTTAGATTTAGCAAATCAAATATTTTAGTTTGAAAAGAATTCTGAAGTAAAAATAGAATAGATTAAATAATTAAAAGAAATCAATTATGTAATTGAATAGTAAAAAGAATAATCTAGAATTGAAAAGTCGCCTAAAAGTTAAAGATAACTGCAAAAATCTTAAGTAGATTCTCCATATTCTGGGAGAGAGGTGAATAAATTATTTTTTAATGTATTGAGATCTTAGTTTGAATTTCAAACTTCATCTGAACGAAAGATACAACTTAATTAGAGAAATAGAATAATTTCCAAACAATTTAATTTTGAGAAGAATAATACTAAATGGGTATAGAGATTTGGTTATACAAGTTCTAAAGATTATTTTAGAAAATCAATTGTTGGAATATTAAATAGATATTCACCATTAATATTAAACTTTAAATTTCTCATAAATTAAATTACATTTGGTAAATTCTTCTAATGTAATGATTCAAAGTTATTAGAAATAGCTTTGAAAAAGATTAATATGTTATCTGATTCAAAATATCTATTTGAGAAATTAACTGAAATAGATAAGTTGAAATAAATATTACTAACTAAAGATTAATTAACTATCTTTAATTTCACATCCAAACCAATAATAAGTCTCAAAATGAAAAATAGAAGGGCTTCTCATAATTCTCTTTATTAATAATATAATTAATACATACAAAATAAATAAAATCTAATTGATGATATCGTTTACAATTACGAATAAGTTTTATCTGTTTATGAAAAAATAGAATCAAGTAAAAATTTGTATCCAACAAATCATTATTAAAATAAAATAATAAGTAGATTAATTAAATAAATTGACCCTGAATTACTAACAGTATATAGATTGTAGAAATATATTGAAAGTTAGGAAGCAATAGAATAATTAAGTGAAGTCGAATAATAATAAAACAGTGTAAATTGTTTAATATTGAATGATGAAGTATGATTTTATTTATTAATTTATTTATTCAAATTCAATATTTAATTAAATGGATAATTATTTCACAATCATAAGCTTACTGGGACTTAGAAATTAAAATCTACCTCCATTTAGGTGATTATTGATTTAAAAATAATAGAGAAGCTCGTTTGAAGAGATACAGATCAATTAAGAAAATGGTTGAATTGATTGAGACAGCTGGTTGGACTTAGCCAAAAATACCATTCAATGCCTTTTGCTTGAGTTCTCAAGATCGTAATAATATATATTTGAATATCTATTTTAGCCGAATGGGAAGATGATATGACTTATCCTGTTATAGAGTATAATAAATTTGGGTATTAGGCTTTTGCCTTTGGAATTAATTTAGTAAATAATATTTTTAAGATTTATCATAGTTCCTATATGCATATAATTATAATGTAATAACACAAAACATTAGATTCAGAACTTTTAGATATTTATTCCCTGTTGTTTAATGTGTTATTTTTGGTAAAATATATTTCGAATACAAATCTGAATTAACAAAAGTTAATTTATTTGATGAGTATGTTCAATTAAGAGCATAAGAATTAGTGAAAGAGAATGAATTTCTTTTAGAACATGAAGGTGTACTTGCATTTATAATTTTAATAGATATCAAGAGATTTGTCTGGTGGTATGAAGATTACAAAGAGACATTATGCAGAGTTCATAGATAAGCTAATGATCATGCTGCCACAGACTTTAAAGACTCTGAATTGATTCTATAAGACTTCATTCGCAGATATACAAATCCAAATTCAGCAAGACCACTCAATATTTAAGAGAAAGGAGTTTTATTCTGAAATTATTATTCCAAAATAAATAAATATTTTACACACAATAACATTGTATATGTTGGCTATCTAACTTTTCATTTTAATAGTCTCCTCACTCTTTGGATTATCATTTTAATCCTAAAAGTGCCCTAACATAATATATGATACTGTGAAATTGTTTATATTTAGCACATTTTTAATCAAAAATTTTTGGATACTTATCGGGTTATTTCTATTTATTTGGTTAAGAGAACTAATAAAAAAGTTTGATACGGAAAAAAAAATAGAACTACCTAATATATAATAAAATATCATACAGAGTTAAAAAGGAAAGTTATCATCTTTTTCATTAGAAGCTATTGAATCTGCAGTAGAGGCAGTCCAAATATATGATCATGTTACCAGAGAAAGTTAGTATGCAATCTTATAAAGAACTGACAAGAGTCATTTAGCTTAACTAGGAATTACTTTAAAAAATACAGTGTTATTAGAAAAAGGCAGATTAGCTGATTCAAATTAAGCATCTAAATTAATATCTTAAATAGATAATCAGAAAAAAGGGAATGGTGCTCAATAAATTTCAATTAAATATGAAGATAATAGTGAATATTTAAGAAATTAAAACAGAATTCTGAAATCTATTCCATTTAAAATTGGGGATTTTGATAATTAAATTGGTGAAATTATTTAAGCTGAGATTATGTCTAATGATTAATTAGACAATTAAGTCAGTAGGCATTAAGCTTAAGGATAAAATCAAGTTTAATACTTAATTATTTATGAGTAAATTCTTTTGATAATTTTATATGGTATAAATCAATTTTTATATATAAGCTGGTGGAATATCTTAAGTTGAAGACATTTATCTATAAATATTTGATTCAATGTTTTTTGGACTTGTGTTACATAGTGGAGTTTAGAGATAGCAACTTTTTACAATTACTCATTTTATGATAAATTGTAGTATCATTTGTGGCTGTTGCATTTTATATATATTAGGAATTTACTTTAAATTTCAAATCTTCATTGTCGGGGGGCTAATTTTATCATTATAGAAAGTTAATGCCAATTTGTTAATGATAATAATTCCAATGACTACTTTGCTGAAATTTTTTATAATTTGATATATGTAATTGATAAATCTTTAATAATATTGACATAATAGTTTTAAATTTGTTTAGAAAGAATGCATAATTTAAATTTAAATGTTTGAACTAAATATTATATATATATAGGAAAATGTAATCAAATTCAATCTAGACCATCTGAAGTACTACTGTTAAAAATAAATTATAAAAATACCCATTTGTATTGGATTACTCTTTATCAATCTTTTAAATGAGTTATTTAATCCTTTGTTCGTTTTTCTATTTATAATTTAAGCTTACTTTTTAACTTCTTAATAACTCTTAACGATTTTTTTAAGTTTCTTATAATAAAAACATATTAACTGTATGGAATTCATCCTGTTTAATTTTCATTTATTCAATTTCTTACTCTAAGTATTAAATAGTCTATTGTAAACTTTAACTATTTTAAGTATGCATACGAATAGGTGATTAAATACTTTAGTTACGTAATTTAAGACTAGGATATTCAGCTGAATGAGTAGCTTTTTTGATAAAGATAGAATATTTTACAACTACACTCAGAAATTTGACTCAGATTTAGATCAACTTTTTCTTTGGATTATTATTTGCCAAAGTTAAATAAGTTATTATACATTCCTTGAGTGTTTTCTTCAAGTTTTTCTACAATTTATTGTGTTTAAGTTGCCATTTATTATATTTTCTGAATAATCAATTTAGTTTCATTATATTCAAAATCATCATCTTTAACTAAAAATTCATGATTAATTTAGCAATAATTTCCACTTGATTTAGTTCTTCTATGTTTAGACATATAATAAAAAATTAAATAATTAAAATATAATCACTTTGTTAATACTTTTTGATTATTAGAGATTACAATAAAATATACATTAATATACTTTGTTTTATATGTTGTACAGATAAAATACTCTCACAATCCTTTAATTTTATCTTCAATGAATTGCTTTTCAGCTTCACTTACTTCAATTGCAAAATCTTTGACAGCCAAAGATGAACATTTTCTTGATTTAATTTTCTTTGTTTTTGTCAAAAACTTTGAAATTCCAATCCATTCTCCCAATAAAGCACCTTTCTCAACTCTCCAAACTGGAATTTAGAATTGCTTAGCTAAAGCAACAACCAATTTTTTGTATGTCTCTTCTGAGCAATCATCAGCCAATACAACAAACTTAGCCTATTACAATATATATTAATAATCAACTTATTTGCTTTCAATTGCTTTGCAAACTTCATGTACACCCTTTGATAATTATCCTCTATGTAAAGAAGTTTAAATAACTCTTTTTAAGGTAGTGAGCTCTTCTGATAATTATTCAACCTCTGCCATAATGAAAAATATTTTAAATCTTTATTTTAAATTAAAAAACAAAAAGAAATATAAGTAATATATTCCTACATATAAAAGCACAAAAATTATATAAAAGCTTTCATTGTTTGAAAATCTCATTGTAAAATGATTTAACAATTCTCCTATTTCAATTAAATAGAAGTTGTATCATGTTTGACTAATAAAAACTTCAATTCATCAGAATGTTTAATCTTTACAGTCTTAACTATTTTTGGTTCTTCTACATAATTCACTTTCAATTTTATTTTTAGTAATTTTCTTTATTCTTCTCTCTTTTATTACATTTTTAGAATTAATTCTTTTTTTGCTTATTCCTACTTTAACTTTTGTATTTCTTTCCTTTATTATTCAATAGAAGATTCAATTTTGTTCATTTGTCTTTGATAATGAGAATAAAAATGTTCATAATCTGCTCTAACTCCATCAAAAACTGAAGCTCTATTTCTATCAACTAACATCAATTTGACCTTCTTTTTATTTTTTTTGGTTCTATCCTAGATGAAGAGTGTTCTATCAAAAGTGGAATAAATTAAATGTTTATTAGATTGATAAATTCCAATTTTTGAATAATTGTCAATATTCCAATCTGATAGTATAGTTGGATGTTTAGGCCATAGAACTTATTTATCTTTGATAGATTAATATTAATCATCCATAAATTCAATCACTGCTTAAGAGATTAAAGGAGGATTGAATTAATAAGAACATTCTGTATCCTAACATGAATCAAAAATCTTAGATCTATGATCTTTATTTTCTGAAGGTTCTTCTTCCTTGAGAGTTATTCTTAAATCTTTGAGTGTATTGAATATGTCTGAGCAATTACTAAATGTACTTGTAAATTCTTGTTCATCTTATTTAATTAGTTTTAATTTTAATAGTTCACGCTGCTTAATTTAAGAAATAAGATGAAGAGCAACAAGATTCTCATTGTAGATGATTTGTCTGCCAACTTAAAATTCAGGAAGTTAGATATTGAGTCGTTTTAACCTTTTTTATTTATAGGCTCTACTAGGACGAAAAGCCATATTCATTCGGTAACTAGTGATGAATATAAAAATGATTTTTTTACTCATTCTCTTAAGCTCTCATAAACACTCGTAACAATGGTCGCTGAAGATGTTCAATCTTAGCATTATAATATTCTGGAGGGTAATTAATGGAATTCAGCAATTCATATTGGCGAACATAGTTCCGAGTGTTAGATAGGTTATTCCTAATGTCTAGTTATTAGATAGCAAGTGGATCCACTCCAACTGCTTAATCTTCTTCATCACATGAATATTCGTTTTCATCTGGATATACAATATTTGTATGAATATAAGTAGGAGGAATTTTATGAGTTAGTTGAGGTAAACCTTCCACAATCACAAACCTAGGTATTTCTATCTGTTTACACTACCCATCCTAACAAAAATTCTGCCATTTCTTACCTTCTGACTTTATATCTCCCAAACTTCACATTTCTAAAGTGGCATATTTGGATCAACCTGCCTCATTAAAATAAAGATTTAATATATGGAAATATTTTAACCAAAACTTAAAATAATCAATTCATCTGTCAACAGATCCTCACAACTCCGCTTAAAAACAGAATATATTTATAGTAATTCACAACTTCAATTGATAAATTTTTTTATTTTATTTTATTAATAATCCGATCATCATTATTTTATTCAAATCTATCATCATCATATCTAAACATATAATCATTCTCTATCCCTAAATTCACTAATCTAACTAAACTTAATTATCCATACAACATTATTCTCCACTTCTTATCCTCATAATTTCTCACATTCATATCTAAGAATTTTACATCATTTCTCATCTCAAATACTATAATAAAAATTGCGAACCAAAGAAATATCATATATATTATCTATATAACTATATCATCACTCAAACAATCACACAAAAATTAAAATCAACCCATTTAATACAATAATATTTCTTTTTATATAATTTTTCATATTTATATATTTTGATTATTAACAATTATAATTATACTTCATTTCATATCTCTTCTACTTTCCCTATTAAATAAATCATTACAACATATAAAAACAATTTCACATAAATTACAATATCTTAACTTTCAAAATTAACTATTAATCACATGTTATTATTGAACTATAATATTTTTAGAAAAATACTCTAATTTCTCATCAACCTATAATTATTCATAAACAGAAAAAGAATATAATTTATGATAAACTAATTATATATTATAGTAGTGATCTTATATTTTATAATAAATCATATCATAATGATTTTAAAGATTTTTGGTATCATTTATGGTATTAACTTGAAAATTATGATTTTATTAATAAATTAATGTCCCAATAGAGAAGAAGAGAATAGTTAGAAAAAATATCAAATTCTTTGAAAGAAGATTAGGATAGGAAGAGAAGAGAAGAATTAGAAAAGGAATTTTTGAAATGCTAAAAGAGAGGTTAAATGCACACTAATTCAATGATGAATTGGATAAATAAACATCAAAATAAAGCAGATCCAAAGGCCAAGGAAATGTATCGTTATCTTCCTGAAGAAAGAGTATATAAATTTAAATGAACCATCAGCGTAAACACATTGAGCTGACCCTACTGTTTGAGAAGTTTGACAATGATGGTTCCAAAGCACTAGATTTTATTGAAGTATTTAGAATGTTCACTAAGTAATTGTGAATGATCATTATAGATATGGAATATTCATTACTAAGAGGGAATTGTTAGATTTTTTTAAGGTAGTTGACCAAAATAAAGATTTCTCTTTAAATCTCTAAGAATTCAAAGCATGTTATTTAGACTCGGCTGCTAGGGACATATTTGCCAAGATAATGAAATAATTGATAGAGAGAACATAATTGACTGAGGAAGAAATTAATGCAGCTTTAAATGAAATGAATGAATTGAATAATTAGAATAGTAACTAAAATTAAAATCCTATACCTGCTCTTCCTAAATCCTTTTAGGGAGTCATAAGTTTACTCACTTATTTGAATACCAGAGATGAGATTAAAGATAAGCTAACATCAAAATAAGTAAATATACATGAATAAATCAATAATCTAAAATAATTAATAGAATTGAGTAATAAAATTGATGTTGTTTAGAAGGTGGAGATTGAGAGAAAGTAAAAAATAAAGAAATCTTCTGAAGATAGATTAAATAAATTTAAAAATTAATTAAAATAAATTAAAGATAGAGCTATTCAAACTGGATAGATGATGGCTGAAGAAGAATTGAGACAAAAAAATTCTGCATTTTTAATAACTGTTTAACCTCAACGCAAATATAAATATAATTATAAAAGTGAAAACAAATTCAAAAAAATAGTACCAAATAAATAAGAAGAGTTACATTTACCACGTTACTCAGATTAGAAAGTAAATCAATTTTATGAATATATGAATATTGATGTTCCTGATTAATTGAAAAATATTAATAATAGAATATGGACAAAGCTATTTGAGAATAATTAATAATTAGATATAATACTATAAAAGAATAGGAAAAATCAATTAGAATCTTAAAGAACTGATAGATTAAAATAAAAGATCAAATAAACCTTAGATAATTTATAAGCTAATTTTGAAACTGATTTCGATAGTGAAGCCAATAGAAAACCCACTTTAGAATCTCCATATGAAAAATAATCTACAAAATCTCCTAATTTCTTTACTTCAAGAAATATGATGTCACAAACATCAGAAGATTTTAGAAATATAAAAACATCTAGAATGCCTCCTGGATCCTCAAAATTATCTTTTCATTGATAAAATAATGAGTAAAAAAATTAAGATTTCGATCTATATAACATTATCATGTTTGTTTCTGTTTTCAAGCAGATAGAATATTATATATAAAAATTAATATTTTATCTCAATTAGATCTTAAAAAAAGATGTAAATTCATTGTTATATCTATATATTCGATCAAAACAAATGAGATAGTAATTTTTAATTACTATAGGATTTTATTTGCAATTATCAAAAAATGAATATTAGAAATTCTTAATTCTATAGGTAATAATGATTGTATGTATATATATATAATCTGATCAGAGTCCTGCCATCCTGCTTTAGTCTCCTACTTTTTTCATGTAATGCTCTTTATACTTGTGTTTTCCTATCAACTTAAAAAATGAAGTGCATACTATTGAAACTGCCCATATGCATAGTACGAGGGTCATCTGGATGACTGTAACCAGCCATACATCTTTGTCTGTTGTAATGAAAATCATGAGGAGCCCAACCAAATTCTGCAAATTAATTACCGAATAATTCTTCCTAGACTGTTGAGGCTATGGCATCTTTCATTCTCAATCTCACGAATTCCTCATTCTTAACTGGGAAAAGGTTTCTATTACATTATAACAATTTCTTACGTCCAATAATAGGGAATCATATATGAATAAGTGAAATGCGCGATGTATACACCACAAATTAAATAAACCCACATGGCAAAGGCACCCTATAATATTAGTGATATATTATACATCTGAATTTAATGTATGTTCTTACCAATCTCTATATGCTTCATAAGTTGCCCAATGAAGAAATCCATGTGAAGTATCAACCTTAACATTTCATATTAATCATTACTTTTGGATAGATTCCAATCATATTGGCCAAAGTAGGCCAATCATAAAAGACATCAAATAACACTTGTTGTCTTCCATAGTAAAATTTGTTTCCGTATACTCTTCTTGCCATTCTTAAGGCATCCCATCTTTCTTCTCCAACTACTCTTGCAGCCATTTTAGTAAACCACCAGATGCCATTCTTATAATAACTTGTTTTAGCACTGAATATACTTAAACTCATTTAAAAGATTTAATTTCAGCACTAATTGTGTATTATAAAATGATCATTATAAAGAGTTGAGCAAAAAATAAGATATTTTCAATAAAAAATTCCCTAATAAAAAGATACTGATTTCTCTAAATCTGATAGAGTATCCACTAATTTGATATGTAATATCTTTAAAAACAAGTAATAAGCACATTTATCATATTCTAATCTAATAGATTCACAAAAATTGTGCATTTAATAAATTGAAATTCCAACTAAAATTGTATATAATGAGTGAACAATTTTACAAAAAATTTTCATTCTCACATATTATCTTTTTTTTACACTATTTCTTCATAGAGTTGACAGAAATCTTAACTTATATTATTAAATTGATGAATCTATAATTAAACATAGAAGTATGTTTATTGAGTAGATCCTGACATAAATTTAATACCATTTTGCTTAAAATTGATTGAATAGTTTAAGTGTCAAGTCATTGAGTTAATCACAGATATGTAGACAATATCAATTCAACACCAGGTGTTTTTATTATAATATAAATATATAAAAGATTTTAAAATTGTTCTATGACTTCTCAAAATAGGACTCCAACTAACTTTTTTTGAAGATTTTCATAATAAAATGATTGATGGTGTATATATATGATGAAATATTATTATTTCAAAGGACAGTTGTCATACGACTTGAATCTCCTATTCTCTTCAAATAATGCTCTTTGTATTTGTGTTTTCCTAAAAATATTGTTAAAATATGGTACTATTGAATGAAGCCATGTGCATGGTTCTTGGATCATCAGGATGACCATAGCCTGACATACATCTTTATCTATTATAATGGAAATCATGAGGAGCCCATGCAAATTCTGCATAGTTATTAGCAAATAATTCTTCCATAACAGTTGATGCAATAGCATCTTTCATTCTTAACCTCACAAATTCTTCGTTCTTAGCTGGGAACATATTTCTAAAATTATGATAAATTAGCATACGTCCAATAATATGGAATCATATAGGAATAGAAACAGTGAGCAATGTATATACCACATAGCATATAGATCCAAATAGCAAAGGATCCCTAAGAGTTAGTATAAAAAATGTACATCTGAATTCAAAGTGTGTTCTTGCCAATCTCTATAGGCTTCATAAGTGGCCCAATGTAGAAATCCATGTGAAGTATCAACCTTTATAATCCATTAATCATTATACTTTAGGATAGATACCAATTAGGTTAGCCATGGCTGGCCAATCGTAAAAGATATCAAACAATATTTATTATCTTCCATAATAGAACTTATTTCCATAAACTCTCCTTGCCAATCTCATGGCATCCCATCGTTCTTCACCTATTATACGAGCAGGAATCTTAGTAAACCACCAAAGTCCATTTTTATAATAACTAGTCTTAACACTAAATATACTAAGACTCATAAATTTAGATATTTTATTAATTAATTCAACCCCCTCATAATATACAATTTGTTTAAATCTATTAACAATATTTTTATACCAAAGATATCACTAAATAATCCCACTACATAAGATATACTAAATTCTATAATTATATTATAACAAAATTTCAAATATCAAGTTCTTCTTCATTTTCAAGGACTGCAAAATATTTTTCAACTTCAGACTATGGAGTTTTCAATGCATTTTTGAATGACCAAGTTGGAACATGATTTTTGTCTACTAACACCTATTTCACTCCTTCAAAGAATTCAGTTCCTTACATAATCCTATTTGATATATAAATATATCTTACCTTCTTACAATTTGATAATCCATCTTTAAATTCTCTCTAAGATCAAGTTTTTAACCTCTTTTTATATATTCAAATATAATCCTTAAAGAAAGTGGACATTAGTCTTTTAAAATCTTTAAATTATCTTGTCCAAATTTTTAATTTTAATGATTCTATAGATTATTGAAAATCTATTCTAAATTCTCTCCAGTATATCCTGGTTCAATATTTTATAATTACTATTTAATAGTAAATTCAGGTATCTAAGATAATATGCAAATTTCTTAATACTTAATTTGGTTAGAATTATTTAACAATATCTCTTGACTACGTTGAGGTTTTAAGTTTAGACAGTTCCGATCTTGGAAATCAAATTTACAATCAGATGATTATACAGAAAAATAAGCAAAACCTGCATGAACTAAGTCAGCACCCTTAAATCTAGATCCACTTAAGCCCAAATAATAACCTAATCTATGTGGTAATCTGGAGAGAAGGTATCCTCCTCCTACATCTGTGAATAATCCTAATTTTGCTTCTGGCATTGCGAATACACTTTTTTCAGTTGCTATTCTCACAGATGCATGAATTGACATCCCTACTCCTCCTCCCATTACTATTCCATCCATCAATGCTACTAATACTAATTTGAGTGTTGCCTATCTATAATCCAATTTGTATTCATCAAAAAGAATTATTTTAATGCACTTGGTGGATTTTATTCAGAAGGTTAAGTCTTAGCAAAATATAATGTCTTAATGTCACCACCAGTACAAAATGCCTTTCCTCCTTCTCCACTCAAAATGATGCAAGATGCCTAATTTGTTTAATCAAAGATTTAATTTAATTCTGCAATCATAGGCAAATTAAGTGCATTCAATTAACTGGGTCTATTTAACTTAATATTAAGTGCTGATCCTACTCTATTAGTTAATACTTGTGAAGTAGAGGAAGAAAACATAGCACTAATTAGACTTAATCTCATTATATGAATTTACTATACTTTAAGTTAATTATCAATTTTCCCTCAGATGATGAGAATATATAAAAAATCAAGTTAAATTAAACTTCTAGAATATAAATAAATAAAATCTTATAATAAATGAACTCACTAAAAAAGTATGCTCTTCCAAATCTAAATAATTATCTTGTCCTCCTATAATCAAGTGTGTCTTATTGATTAATTGAATAGTAGTAATTTAAATAATAATTATTTCTAAAATAACAGTTTAATTTATAATTTTGCATAATCTTATAATTCATTACAATCTATTATAAATGCACATTATTTACATTACTAAAAGGAATGATAGATTTGTAATAAAAATTGTTGAACACTTTATTAGTAAGTTAAGGAATAGATTCTAGTTGGATTAGTAAATTGTATATATCGAAATCCATAAATAAAGATGAATAGTGAGTAGAATTAATTAGATACTAAAATAGATCTATAAATAGTATCGAAGTATTACTAATTTTAGGTAAAATATAATTTTCTTGATAGAATAACTTTGACGGTATCTAGAGATGGATAATATTCAAAAATTAAAGAGCAAATCAATGAGTTATCCTTAGAAAGAGGAAATATTTGAAGATTAAATAAGATGTATTGATCTTTGGGTCTTAAATATTTAAAAGAGCAAATTTATAAGTTTGGATTTTAAAGGATTGAAAATAATTATTAATATTGATCTAATTTGTTAGCCATTTTGAATTGAATATTAATAAACCAAATAGAGTAGAATTTATTGATTTGATATATGTGATTTAGTTTAGTGAGATATTGCATAAGTAGTCTATTTTGATATTAAATTATAATCATATTTATATATTTGTATTTTATTCCATTAGTAATAAATATATTATACATAATGGCAAAATTTTTGGATAAATATGTTGAGTATGAGACAATAGGGAGAGGCAGCTATGGTAAAGTAATAATAATATTCAGGATCTGCACATTTGGTACGTTCAAAAGCAGACTAGTAAGTTTATGTAGCAAAGAAAATTCAATTGTTCAATTTAAAATCAAAAGAGCAAGAAGATTCAAAACGAGAAGTTTATAAGTTTATTAAATTATTAGGTAATGCTTTTGTAGAAATTGAAACATCCTCACATTGTACAATATATAGAGAGCTTCAATGAGAATGATACACTAATCATAATTATGGAATATTGTGAAGGTAGTGTTTTTCATTAATCCATTAGAGGGAGACTTATCATTTCACATTAACAGAATGAGTCAAAGAAAGGAGTACTTTCCAGAACCTATTATATTAAACTGGTTTCTTTAATGCGCCTTAGCATTAAAATATATCCATGAATAGAAGATCTTGCATAGAGATATCAAAAGCCAGAATATTTTTTTATCTTCCAATGGTTTTGTGAAAATTGGTGATTTTGGCATCTCCAGAGTATTAGAACACACACAAGATCAAGCCAATACTGTTGTAGGAACTCCCTATTATATGAGGTAATAATTGAATTTTATCCTTAGTCCTGAAGTTTGTGAGAATAAACCTTATACTTACAAGAGTGATGTTTGGTCTCTTGGATGTGTACTATATGAACTGTGTAATTTGTCTCATGCTTTCAAATCCAATAATCTATTAGGTTTAGTTAATAGGATTGTCAAAGAATAAGCTTCTGCTATTCCTTAACATTATTCTAAAGAATTAGCAGATCTAATTAACAAACTCTTAATCAAAAATGCTGATCAAAGACCACACACTTCAGAAATATTTAACTTTCCACTTATTAGAAATACTATGCAATAATTTGTTGCAATTTAAGGAAAAGTTCAATATCAAGCACCCATCAAACGAACAAATACACATAATTAAATTGGAAAAATGATCAAATAAGAAGAAACTACTATATAAAACACAACAAATCCATATGACAACACTATTGATACTGTCTAATCTATAGATTTTAGTTAATTAACTCCATAATAGAGAATGCAAATGAAAAAAGAAGAAAAAATACAAAAAGAATAGAGAGAATTAGCTTAAGCAAGCAAATAAAGTTTTTTATAATAATAAGCAAGTCAATAAAGAAAAATTTAAGATCTCTAAGGTGGCTAGTCTTTAGATTATAACTAAAAGAAAAAATTGCAATAACAATACAATGAAGAATTACAAAGATAATAATAATTTAAATTATAGGAGTCCTAATCAGGTACCAAAAGGGCTTAATAGCAAATCTAACCAACTAATAAATCAAATATGTATAACTATGATGAAACTTTAGTTAGCCAATATGAAAAGACTTCATTAATGGTAATTTTTATTTATATTCTTTAGTTGTAAAATGAATCTAAAAAATACAATGAATCATTACTAAATGAATCTAAAAAATAAAATGAAACTTTTAAAAAAGAATTAGAATAGTTTGATAAAACTGTTGATTCTGAAATGTGTTAATCTACTTATGATAATACTGCTAGGTAATAAGAATAAACAGTCACTAAATCATAATTAGATAGATTTACTACTAATTATAAAAAATAAGAACTTTCAGTCACTTAACAATATAAAGATGAAGAATTTGAAGAATATAATAGTGATGAAGATGAAGAAGTCATAAATCATAGACTTACTGTTAAATAAGGGGACAGTGAAATTGAAGAAGTCCTCAAATTATATCAAATTTAGATGGATCAAACCGTTAAAAAATCATCTAGTAACAAACTTGAAGGTATAAATCTTACAACTTCTTTAGATATTTAGGAAACTAGTTAAGAGAGTTGGAACTCATCTTAAGCTTCTCCATAAAAGGTACCCCTCAATAATGATGATCGAGTCCAAATCTTAAGGAAAAAAGTAATTGCTACCATGGGTTCAGACCTCTTTAATAAAGCCTATCAATTTATGAGTCATCATTTATCCAAAGGGACTGGAAGTGTAGAGGTATACAATTTATTTTATTTTAGATTCGAAAAAATCTAGAAGATATTGTTGGTAAAAGTAGAATGGGAGATTGCATGTTAATAGATGAAATATTATATTATGAGAATTATTCTAAATGACAATAATTAAATAATAATAATATCATTATAAATCAAATTAAACTTAAACTAAATCATTCTCTTTTTATAAAATATTATTTCTTTTTTATAGAATAGGTACAATAATGGTTTAATTATGAGTTTAAGAATGGGATCATATTCAATTTTTTTTCAATAGAATATATTCTGAGATGTCCTGATTTAAGTAATAAGATTCCATACTAATCAGCTTAGGTCGTATGGTGTAGTGGTTAGCACCTTGGACTTTGAATCCAGTGACCCAGGTTCGAGTCCTGGTATGACCTAAACTTTTTAATTTAATTATTTTTATAACTAGAATTTATTCCATTTTGAAAACTCAAATATTGATAAATAAAATATGGATTATATAATTATTGAAATTGAAGTTCTGGAGCCCCTTATCCAAATTTCTTGGCTGGTTTAATTAGAACTGATTATTTTTTTTAATTTAAGACTAATTTTCATATAGTAAACGACTATTTGAATCTTTAGAAGGGTCACACTTTATCTTTTGAGTATTTCTCTTTTTGCTCATGTATTTTTAGATGCAGAAAAATGAATAAATCATATATCTTTATGATATATTGTTGAATTACAATTACCCTAATCTTTGGTATTCAAATTTCTTATAATAAAGACTGTTTACTGAATACTATTGATTAAACAAAGAAAAATTAAATTGTAATTATAAAAATAATAAATTAAATACTCTTCATTATTATATAATTTTAAATATTTGGAGCTACATAATGTGAAACAAAATGTTCTTTATTGTTATAAATCATTTTTTTTAAAAGAAATACTTTCTAATATTCATAAATATTATTAATTGTTGTCCACATCTTACAATCTAGTTATTAATTATGTATTAAATATTATTTAACATTTAATTATCTATTAATTTATGCTTAAATGAGTTTAGTTAATAATAATTTACTAAACTGAATTATCATTGAATTAGTATTAATTAATATGAAATATTATTATAAAATAAGAAATAAAATGCTGAAAAATGAAGAATCTGTATATCTGTAAATTTAAGAAGTAAATTATTAAATAATATACTTTATATACGTAATCTATTCTAATTATGAATAAATAATTTATAAATAAATATATTAAATATAATGAAACTCTCATTGTCAACTGAGTGGTTATTCTTTCATCTTTGGAAAAAGAATCCTGATACAAATTCTAGTTGTCCTGGTGTATTTGTGGCTGATACAATTATTTATAGATGGGCACAACCTTACTTTTGGTATTTTACAGCCAAAGATGGTTAAATATTAAGAAAAACAAAAGAACGAATTTTTGTGGAACAAATTGAAGAAATCTTCTAAAAAAGTGGTGATATTTCTGCTTTATATTTATAAAGCTAACAAAATAAAATAATATTTGAATACTTTGAGAAAGGTGAATTTGTTTAATTTCTTCATTAAAGGGAAAAAGCATTAAATGCTCTATTATAAAAGTTTGTTGAACCAAAATCATCCAGAAACTCTATGATTAAGGTTTCATGGAGTCCTTAATTTTGTTTATTATCTAGGAAAACAAATAATAATGACCTTAAAAATAATAAAATTCCTATTGAAGATCGGTTAGTTACATTTGAAGGGCCTGAACATTTATCAACTACAGACTCTATAGCCTCTCCAATATTATCAGCAGATATTGAATAAATTTGCCTAAATATTGTTAAACATATTTAAGATGTTTCTGGAGGTAATATTTAGATTTCCAGGATGGTTTTATTTTTTAAAATAGATGAAAAAAATAGATTATGGTTACTTTTCAGTAGTGGAGTCAAAGTTAGATAAAAAGTATAGATACAAGTTTATATGATAGTTCATCAATGAAGAAACTGTATCTGATTTCCCTAAATAAAAAGAGAGAATTTAATCTCCAATTATGCTATTATAAACTTAATTGAAAATTGGTTAAACTTCAAAATTTTCAGTTGATACTTAAGGGTTTGTAAAACAAACTGGTAGTAGTTGCAATAATTGTTCACTACAAGGAGAAATGTATGAACTAACAGTCTAATAATACATAGCATCTTATGATTAGGGAATATTTGATGAAGAAACTCTTATAATAAGATAAAAAGTAGCAAAAAATCCAGTAAAGAAATCAGACAATGAAGAAGACTATTATGTGGAAGGATCATTAAATATTCCAGGTCTTCTTCTAAAAATATGGGGTAAGATGGATATAGAAAAATATAAGAATTTAAGAAACAATATGAGTTTTATGAATTTAAAATTATAATTATGTTTAGATTGCTACCTAAAATTTACGAGAATGTAATTCAATTTTAAATAATTAGTCATGTTGAATCTAAAAGTGAAAGAGAAGCTAAATAAACTGTTGTATCCATACCTCCATTATGGTAGCCATCCAAAACAAAAATTTAAAATAATTAAGAAACTTTAACATTAGTTTCATCTACAAAATAAAATAAAATATATCATACACCTGCAAAATAAGGCTAATAACCATCATATTAATAATAAAAATAATAATCTTAATATTAATCATAACAATCATAATAATAACAATAATAATAATAACAATAATAACAATCATAATAATAATAATAGTAATAATCATAATAATCATAATAATAATCATAATTGACTCTATAATAATAACCTTAATCTTCAATTGTAATCCCTAAATTAAATTTACCTTCAAAAGACATAAGTGAACGAGTAATAGCAACAACTCATCATACCGACAGATAAAGTAATTTCCCATCAAAAAGAGTGGCTAAGATTTATAATAATTTGTAAGGCGTAAGTCTGCCTCATTCTTAGTCATCTTTAAATACAACAAGATCTACCTTGTAAATTTATAAATTAAAATTTTAGTACTCATTCATAACGCATTGTTAGTATTTAATAATTGAAGGAAATATTGCAAACAGAATAACTTTGATTATTGCTTATATTAACGATATTATAAGTGTAAAACTTAATGAATAAATTAAACATCAAATCTCTGAAAATAAAATATTAAATGTCTTTTTATCCCAGGGATTCTATTTTTGATCGAAATATTCTCCTGGTCCAGGAAGATTATTCTTTTTCTATTCGTATTAGAATCTATTTTCCTATTAACATATTTCATTTATTCTTACCTAACAATTGAAAGCAGGATGTTCTTTCTTCTTTTTCTGAAATAAATCAGAGGCATTATGTTTTAATTAAACATCTTCTTCTTCATCTTCCTCATCTATACCTTTTTTTGGTTTTTCCTAAAATCTTGGTAAGGAAGATCCAAAACCTGGTTTATTGATGATAAGATCTTTGTCTTCTTCTTTTTCTACTTTTGTAGAATTTTCTATTGTATAATTTTTCACATCATAAGCTCCAGGAGCAGGCATATTATCTTTACCACCCATAATGCTTCTTTTAGTTTATGATTTAAAAACACAAGCAGCATTCTTAGCAGGATCTTAAAAATTAGATTCATAAGTTCCAGGTCCTGGTTATTCATTTTCAGGATCATCAAATCGAGGTTAATTTGATCCAAACTTTCCTACTGGTGCTCTTTCTAATTTCTTTATTAATTTATCTTCTAGCTTCTATAGAATGTATTTATTACTGTCATTTTAGGGTTATAACTTTAAGGTCCTGGCTTTTTTTCCAGTGCTCTACTTTCAAAACGTGTATTAGAAGATAAGAATGGTATATTTCTCATAGCCATATTATTCTTAACCAGATTTGTTTCTATTCTGTAATCACCTGGTCCCATCTAAATCTATCTTTATTATTCGTTAAATCTTTTCTATTTTGAACCAAAACCACTTTAAGCCTTTGGCATTGACTAAGAATATGTAGAAGCTGTGGAAAATGTAGTTTAATTTCCCATATAGTATCCTGGTCCTGGGGTAGCATTCTACATTTAAACATATTTATACATCATAAAATTCAACGTCTTCATCCTCAATATCAGCAAATACAGGATTTTGCATTAATTTCTTCTTTTAATTTTCAAACTAAGCTCTCATAAATTCTCTTGTTTTCTGTCCTTTTTATTAATCAAATATTCTTTAAGATTTTGAGAGAAAATTGCCTGAAGGATTTAATTTATATAGAGGGATGATAGAATTTTCATGATCATATGCTCCAGGTCCAACAATTTGTTCCCTTGAAGGAGGAGCTAATTTAGGAACTCTAGATTTATGCCAAGAAGGTCCTTTATTCTTATTATTATTGAAAGTATCTTTTAATTAATATTATCCTGGCCCTACAGTATCTGATTTCAATCCTGTAAATATTGGATTAGGGCTCTTGTTTAATTCTAGATCATGTGCTATAAATTTATATTAATATATTACGTCCTTTATCTGTGTAACCATACACTTAACTTGAAGTTGGTATTGATGGTATAGATTAATATTTATTTAGCTTCATTAGATTGTCGATATAATTTTAGGATGTATATTGTTGTTATCCAATTTTCTTTTGTGCTGCAGATTCATAAGCACCAGGACTGATATAAATGGAAATAATACCCTGGAGTCTCCAATACTTTTTATTCCTAAAATCTTTTAGTCTACGACATAAAAACTGATTGTTGTTTCTATTGCTCTACAATTTTCACTTCTGACTATGCAGATTACAACACAACACGTTAACTTAAAATTACCAATTATCATTACCCTTCAGTCACAAATTCAACATTATAACTGCCTGGTCCAGGTGAATTACTTTTTTTTAATGGCTTACCTCTTGAAACTTATGTATTAAAAGGAGCAGCTTGAGGTCGAGCCTCATATTTTCTGTGTTCAATATAACTTCCAGGACCTACATTTGGTGGCAGAGCTCCTGATGCATTGTTAATATCTCTTTCAGCTTAATATACGAATGCCATTTATATTTTAATAATAATATTGTAAAATAGTTAAAATAACTCCCATTCTTTTTCTGATCTTCAAAAGATCATTTAGATAATAAAACATAGAATAAGATAAATAATTAAAATCATCACAAAAATCATTTTTTAAATAAATTTGATATTTAAATTAATTCGTTCTATTTGTAATACTTTTCCTGCTGTTCTAGCAGTTGTGTAATTTCAAAAATATTTTAAATCTTTGGGCTTAGATTTTTAATCAATTGAACATTGATTTTGCTGTCTTCTGTTTGTTTTTCTATATCAATCTATATATTTGAATACGCCTAATGAGATTAATAATTTAATTACTTTAAAAAGCTTAGAATAAATAGATTATTGAGAATTATTAAATATTTAACTTTTTTAACTTCCTAATTAATCCATATTATCATTATCCAATCCTACCTTTATTGTTGAATCGATATCACTAACCAAACTTTAATATAATAAATAAATACTTAAGAGATTTTGACATACTTGATTAATGAATTAATTGTCTATTCGGATATATTTTTTTTTCTTTCAATGTAATTAAAGGTTTAGGAGTAAAATTAAATATGATTTATTGTGGTTTTTTTAATAATAAATCTTTTAATTTATCTAACTCCTGTATTTTGTTCAATATAGCTAATAAATCAAGTTCAGAATTAACTTAATTTCTATATTTTTAATATTATATATACACTGCTTTATTTAATAATTGATCATCATGAGATTTTAGAGCTTTTTGGCAAAAGATCCTTTTTATTAAATACTTTAATGTAAACTCAATTCTTTTTTATTAAACAAAGAGCGTTTAAATTTACTCAAAAAAATATTATTTTCCACTTTTCTAACCAATTTTTTCTAATTCATCCTTATGTTTCTATTCTAATTGTTCTTTAAAGTATAGTTTTTTCTAGGATTATTAATGATGGTTAATAGAATTAAAATTTTATAAAAATAATTCTTAAGATGAATTTCTAAGTTATTATTAGTTACTAGTAATTGTTTAATCTTTGCCTATTTAATTGATTACTTCAAAGCCAAGACTGACCATTGATTATGATTGATTTTAGTGTAATATCTACTATTCAGATTCATCAGGATTTGATAATAACTGCTACTTTTTATTCTCATCTTCAATATCAAAATCAAATAATTCATTTGATAAATCAACTAATTCTATGAAATAGATAATAAATATATAAATTACAAGATTATTTATTATAAACTTAAATAAAGAATCCAAAGAAGACAATCATGATTTATAAGAATCCTCCCAAATATGACATTAAATCATCTACTTTTTAATAGTTTCTCTAAATATTTTCCGTATAAGTACTCCTTCTTAAATAAAATTAAGCATAAATAACATCTGTATCAGCTCCTATTAATGTTAGATCCCTATAATCTGTAGCAGTTCGGGCATAATATGTTTGATTCATTAAATTTTTAAAGGGTGTCAAACTTTCGTCTGTTTAAAAGTTATATTTTCTCCAAAATATATTGGCTTACCTTTAAAGTAACTTTGGTGTCTAAATATTTAAATAGTGAAATTACAAATGTAAAATAAAGTTCCTCATCAAGATAGGCTTATATAAAATTTTAAGGATTTTATGGATTCACTATTAGATTTGTCATATAAAGGGACACTTTAAAGGCTGATGTACTTGCAAGATAGCTTTTTATAGATTCTTCTGATTTACAAACTGGTTTCCATGTATATATAGAATTTTGACTAGTATCATTATTACATTTTGAAACAGTGATTTTAATGTATTAAAAATCTTGAGTTAAAAATCTTCCTTTTAATTTTAAAGAATAGTTTAAGTCTGGACATAAATAATTTTGGAGTCCTATTTTATAATATTGAGTTTTAAAATCAATATTAAATTTAGAAAAAATATTTTAGAATCTATCTAATGTGCATGGAATCAAATTAATTTCAGTAGTTGTTTTCAAGGTTTTTCCATTCGCTAATCTAGTTGAATTTCTATTATAATGTAAATTTCTACTATTAAACTGCAGTGATATTGAAAAAAGGGTTTTATGTAAAATTTTCTTATTCAATTTATAATGCGATCATGTAATTTTCATCATTCAAGATAATTTAGTCAGGAAAATCTTCAAATTCTGTTGTTTAATTTACAAAAATGTTAATTTTTGCAAAAAAGTTTAAAACATTCGATTAAAAGAAAACAATTAATACAACTATAATAATTATAGAAGCAAATCCTCCAAATCCTGTTTTGTATGCTTCTTCTTTTTTATAGTTAAAGTTCACTTTTTATCCAAAGATATCGCAACTTTTCACAACTATGAAATTTAATATAAAAATACATCCTTAAACCACTTTCATCAATTGTAAATTCTTATTAAAAATAATAATATATTTAAATTATATTGAAAGAAAATTTTTGGTATATTTTTTATTCTTAATCTAAGATGTAGTTACTGGAATAAACAATAACTCATATATTTGTCATATAAAAAAAATTATAATTTTTGCTTTTAAATATATTTAAAATCAAATATATAGATAAGTTACATCTTGGAAATATTAAATGTCATAAAAAAGAATAGATTGATGTAAAATTGTAGTAAGATTATTTGTTTTACCAATTATTATAATTAAAGATCCTAGACTGTTCAGACAGAAGATAATTATTAGTATAGTATTTAAATAATGGATGTTATTTCTTAACGATTTTGAATATTTTAATTACAAATAATACTTCCTATGGACCTTGAAAATATTGCCATACTGTAGTAAGTATTCTCATCCTTATTTGCCGCCATGACAGCTATGCTTTTAAAATTAGTCAAAGAACTAGATTTCAACCAGACTCTATATTTAAGGGCGTTATGTAGTTTTATTTTGCTTGTAATTGCAATCAACCATTTTAAGCTACAAGTTTGCAATTTTGATAAGCAAACTATGTAGAGTTTAATATATAGAGGAGTCTTAGCTAGCTTTGGTGCTTTTATTTATTTTAAAGGATTGGCTTTGGTTTTAGTATCTGAATCTATTATTTTAAATAGAACGTCTCCACTATGGACTTCATTTATTTAGATAGTGATTTTAAAAAAGGAATAATTTAATTTCAGATTACTTTTGAATATGTTTCTTTGTAGTTGTGGGATATATTTAGTCGCAAGAAATAATACAAATACAAAGTAAACTAATGATGTGGAAAATGAATATTATCATATAATAGGTTTAATACTTATATTGCTGGCATCAATTTCTTAAGCAGTTGTAAACATTTTAATTAAATAAGTGGATAAAAAAGTAATATTTTTATATCTAAAAATAGGTAGATAACATAGTTATTTCTTGTTATCAAACCTTTTTTGCAATAATTTTTCCTTCATTTAATTCAATAATAAATGAATCTATGTAAAATTTGTTGATTATTTTAGGTATATTATTCCATCTTTTAATGAAACCTTAATGATTACCATTATTGCTGTAGTATCAATTTTAGCAGGACAATTATAAATATTTGCTCTGAGATAGGGAAAATTAAGTGTGATATCTAATGTTAGTTAAATCTAAATATTATTTGGTTACATAATAGACTTTTTTGTGTTTTAAACCAAATTTAATGGAGAATAGATTTTAGGAAATCTCTTATTATTATTTTCCTTAATTCCTCTTATTTGGAAATGAAATTTAATGTATATTAGAAAGAATTTATAAATAATTTAATATCCCAAATTATTTTACTGACTCTCTCTTACAGTTTAATTTAAACTAATGGTTGAATACTTTAATCAAAATATTACATTATCAATAGTAATTAATTTCTTATCTGTAGTTATTTTTTGTATTGTTAATCTAAAATATTAATAATAAATTCTATATAATGCCTAAGAATCTATATATTAAATTTTCAAATAATCAGTCAGATTAATATTAATTAATAAATTGTGTTATTACATAAATTATCAAAATTCATTAGAATTTCTTTTTCCAATAACTCTTTACAAAATGCTCTAATTTTAAGATGTCTTTGGACTAAATTGCATTTCAATATCTTGAGGATCCACTTCTCCATCTGAATCTTTATCTTATTAAATAACGTTTTTGAACTTGCTGAATTTAGTTGATATTAATTTTTTAGCTCTATCATTTACATCAATATCTTTAGAAGTTTTTGTTTGTTATAATAAAAGCCATGAAACTTCAAAAATATTCTAAATCTAAGGACCCATTTTTCTGATTAATTAATTATTTAAATAAGCATCTTCATGTTAATTTTCTATTAAAACCATCAATCTTTCATATGCCTTATATTTTAAATAATATACTTTAAACAACTTCGAATATAGATACTAAGGAGAATCAGGATCAAGGAAATTCTCCTTGTTTTCAATTACTTATTTACTCACCTAATCTAATTATATTTTTATTTAAGACTCTATTTTATTAAAATTATTAAAAGATCTAAAATTAAATTAAGGAATACCTAGAATGCTTTGATGATTTCATTGTTTAAGCTCTTTATCTTGATGGCAAAGATTTTGATTCTTATAAAGTAATCAAAGGTTTAGGAGTAAAATTAAAAATTATTTATTATGGCTTTTTTAATAATAATTCTTTTAATTTATCTATTTCATGTAATTTATCTAAAATACCAAATACATCCAATTCTGCATTAATTTAATTTCTAAATAAATAATTGTTTATTTTACACAGCTCTGTTCAATAATAGAACTTATGGATTTTTCATCATTCTTTCACAAAATACTTTTTAAAAAAAGAATTTAAAAGTAAATTCTAACTTTTTAGTTTTAGTATATAACTTTTAAATTTATTCAAAAAAGTATTATTTTCCATTTTTACTTCCAATTTTATCAAGCGAAGTCTAATGTTTTTCTAATAATTTTATATTATTTATTGATAATTAAGATAAAGGAGTAATTTCATGAACAGAATTTAATTATTTAATTGAAATTCCTTTGGAAGGATTCTTTATGGATTTTTATGATTTATTCATATTTGCTTAATCTTTATCAAATCTAACACTTTACAACACTGGTCCCAAACTCATCATTGACTATTGGTGATTTGATTCTTATGCTTAGGCTTAAAAATCAAAATCATCTGCATTTGATACTAATTCATTTCCATTTATTTTTTTTTATTAATCATCTTCAATATCAAAATCAAATAATTCATTTGATAAATCAACTAATTCTATGAAATAGATAATAAATATATAAATTACAAGATTATTTGTTATAAACTTAAATAAAGAATCCAAAGAAGACAATCATGATTTATAAGAATCCTCCCAAATATGACATTAAATCATCTACTTTTTAATAGTTTCTCTAAATATTTTCCGTATAAGTACTCCTTCTTAAATAAAATTAAGCATATGTGCTATCTACTGCTGTTCCTAACAATGTTAAATCTCTATAATCTGTTGCTGATCGAACATTATAAGTTTCATTTACAATCGTTTTAAATGGAGTCAAACTTTCATCTGTTTAAAAATTATATTTTCTCCAAAATATATTGGCTTATCTAGAAAGTTATTTTGGAGTCTAGAATAAACTTGATTATTATACAAAAGTAAAATATAATTCGTCATCAAGAAATGCTGTTGCATAATCTTATGGATTTGTAGGATTCATAACTAAATTTGTCATATAGAGTGAAACTTTAAATGCTGAATTTTTTGATAAAAAACTTGAAATAGCTTCTTTAGATTGGCAATTAGGTTTCCAAGTTAAATTAGAATTTTTATTGTTGTTATTATTACAATCTGTTACTATTATTTTTATATAGTCAAATTCATGACTGGCATACCTTCCTGCTAATTTTAATGAATAATTATAATCTGGACATAGGAAATTCTTAAGTCCAACTTAGTCAAATTGTGTTTTAAAATCAATATTGTATTTAGTAAATATTTTTTGGAATCTGTCAAGTGTACAAGGAATTAGATTGATCTCTTAAGCTATTCTTATAACTGTTCCATTTTCTAAACGTGTGGAATTTCTATTTTATGAAAGTTCATTACTGTTGAAACACTGTAATGTTAAAGTAAGGATTTGTTGTAAAATTTGTTTGTTCAATTTGAAAAGCAATCATAAAATTCTCATCATTTAGTACTATTAAATCTGGGTCTTCTTAGAAATCTGTTGTTGAGGCAACAGAAATATGGGTTTTTGCAAAAAAAGTGATAACATTTGATTAAAAAAAGACAATCAAAACAACTATTATTACTAAAGATGCCAACCCTCCAAATCCTGTCTTATAGGTATCTTCTTTTTTATAATTAAAATTAACTCCTTATCCAAAAATATCACACTTCTTGAGAACTATAATATATGATCAGATAAAATATACATTCTTAGACAACTTACATATAATTAAAAATTAAAAATATTTAATACTAATATCTATTCATTATGATTTGAAATAAGATGTAATTTATTGTTTATTTTGGAAATTTAAAAACAAAATATGAGAAAAATTAAAATAATATATTTCTAAAAATTGATACATGTATTCAATTAATATTCAGAATTATTAATAATTAATTCTTCATACTTTTATTTTCTTAATATTAATTTAATAATTCATAGAAAATGAATTATAAGTTTATTCATGAAAACTAAAATTTGACCAATACTTTTATTTAAATTTTTGAAGAGATACAACATTTGATGCCAAATTAAATTCAAATTCTATTAATATAAATGTTTAATTAAGTAGCTCTTCTATATAATAAAAATTATAAATAGATAATTAAATAAGCAGAATTTTTAACTAATTTATATTGCAGCTTATATAATAAAAACAAATGATATATTTTATTATGATAATGAAATAAGAGAACTTTTGGATTATGTATAATTTTTAAATACAAATACACTTTAATTAGAAATTCTTTGAGAATATTATAATGTTATATAAATTGTAGATTGTATATATTGATGAATAAGGAGAATTGATGAAATTTGTATGCAGATTAAGTATTTGAAATGAGAAATTTATAAATGTTTAAAAGGATAGTTAAATTTATATATATAATTTATCGTCATAATTAAAATTAAAATAAAACATTAAAAATCATGAAACTCAGCCAAATTTTAAGATGGACAACAACTGATGGCAAACATTTATTAATGAGATTATTTTATTACACATACATACCAATAATTTTGATTTTAGGTAAGTGATAAATATCATATAATTTATTAGGTTATAAATCAATGAACATTTAGGCATTATTCCCTCAATTAGCATCTAAATGATGATAGGATATTTGATATTTATGATCTATAAGCAAATTAAAATATATTATTCAAATCATTTGAAATATTGCAAAATTTTATGATTATAGAATCTGAGCATAATATATTTTGCTAGAAAATGTTTATTAATTTAAATTCATTTTCTTTTTATAAAATAAAAGTAATAATTATTTCAACAAAATTTTAATAAAAGAATGGGTGAAGAATTTGGTTTTGATAAAGAGAGATTCACAAATTACAATCAAGATATCTTTGATTGTCCCATATGTTCATGTGTAGCTAGACTTCCAAAAGATTGTAGTTCATGTGGATCTGTATTTTGTGGTCCTTGTGTAGATTCATGGCTTAAAAAATAATCGTAATTAATTGTTCTAATTATTTAGAGAATGCATTAATAGATGTCCAAAAGGTTCATAAATATAAGCAATTTAAAAATCATTAAAGAAAATATATGATGATCTAGAAATTAGATGTAATATATTTTGATTAAATTAGGCTCCTATTGTCCAAAAGCATTTAAGATTGCAGATATTGATAAACATGAATTAAATTGTAAATAACCTAAATGTAATAATTTTGAAATCTGTGGAAATCATTTAGGAACGAATGAATTTGAAAACTAAAAAGTATTATTTAAAAATTAATTTTAGGTTTGTGATCAAGCTTGTCTACTATTGAGTAGGATTAAATCAACAAAAAATAAATAAGACCTTTATTTATGTTTAAAATAATATGTTAAAGAGAGATAACCAATTAATCAACTTTAATAATATAATTTTAGCATTACTGCTATTTAAAATCAAGATTTGGGAAATTATCCAGTTTTTAAATGGGATAGATAGAGAATGGGAACTGGTATAACATTTTCTGATGGAGATACAAAAATATTCTTAAAAGAATAAGCTTATATGTTTAGAACAGCCATAGCTACTTATGGTTTTGAAAAAGGTATAGGATATTGGGAAATTGAAGCAGATGAAAAAACAGAAAATGAATTAAAGATTGGAGTGTCTACTTGCAGAGACTTTAATTATAACACTGCATTTTGTGATTTTGAATTTGGATGGGCTTATTATGGATTAGCCTAAGTAAGAATATCAATATCAATAGTTGCGTCATAATAGTAATGCTACTGGACCATCTTTTGGAAAGAGATTTAAAAAAGATGGAACTTTAGGATGTTGTTTAAATATGAACACTGGTACTTTAAAATTTAGTTTAAATGGAGAGTTTATGGGAACTGCATACACTGATGAAAAATTAAAACAAGGGCCTATCTACCCTGCTGTTTCATTACTTCATTGTGCAGGTTGTAAAATAATAACTGGTAAGCCTGTTCCGGCCATATTTTTGAATTGATTTATAAAATTAGTTAAACTTCATTAACTTTATTAATCAAACATTTTTACGCATAGATCTTCCTCATCTTCTTACATAGCTCCTCTTCTTGTTGGATTACGTGATTTATTATAAATTTTATGTTGGATATCAATAAGTTTAGATAACTTGAATACAATTTATAATTCAGGTCCTAATTTTTAAATAAGGGCTTTATTTGTATAAACAGTATCACTTGATTGAAGGATGTCATCATAAGCCTAAATCTATTAATATTTATTTACATTAAATATTTTAGAATAAATTAAGTAATCTCCAAATAAGTTAGGTTGATTTCGACACAATTGTTTTTAATTTACTTGAATAGAATCTTCACTAAAAAAATATATAAAAATAATGATGATACTTCTCAGGTATTCCTGGACTCTTAACTATTTATTCAATCAATTGTCTTGAAGGTTAAGCAGTATAATTTTCTAAATTTATTTATTATTTAGGAGTGAAATTAAACATAAGGAGTTATTTATAATTTAATACTGTTTCTTTTAACTTATCTAATTCATTTAATTTTAATAGGACATGATGGACATCCAATTAAACTAAAATATTTTCTCTTTAAATAAAATATTATAAATACAATGCTTTATTCATAAGTATCACTCTTGGATTATTTTTAAATAATTTTCCACAACTAATATAATTACAAAATATTAGAAAATCTAAGTAGATAGGTTTCTATCTTTCAATTATATTAATAATTTATTTTTAAAAATAATCTAAACCTGTTATTTATTTTAATTTTTCAGCCATTCTAAATTATTATCTAATAGCATCCTTCGTTGATTTTGTTTTCATTGTATTTTTTGTATAAGTTCCACCTGTATTTACAAATAAATTTAGCAGATTGTAACGTTAAGATATATTTGGTGATAATTTATCTTCCATTTGTTAATTATCTATTTCATTATTATTTTCATTATTATTTTCATTTGAACTTGCATGAATATGATTCTCTCTATGTTACATAAATTCATCAATAAGTTCCAAATTTTCTTAATGTTATCTATTTTGTAATGTTGAATCTATTTAAAATTCAAATAGTTTATTAGCTAACTCAATTAAAACTATAATAATAATTTATTTATATATACATTAAATTCTATTGTAAAGACCTATGGCTAATCCAATAAAAAAGAAAAAAGCTTGTTAAATTCCACCTAAATTTGAAAGTAACTCATCAATTTTTTGATAATTTCTTACAAATTTTGTTTTAAATGGATTAAGTTAAAAATTAAATGTTGCAAATGTCAAATCACTTGAAGTTCCAATATCTGACATTTCTTTAATATCAGTTTGATCAATTTGAAAGATAGTATCTTCTTATATGTCACTAAGAAAATGAATAATATTTCACCTAAATGGCATTAAACTTTAATCATTTAAGAACTCATATTTCCTAAAATAAATATTAGCTTGTCTATTTATTTAATGAGGAACAAATGTAAAATAAATTTAATCATCTAAAAAAACAGATCTATATGATTATTTATATGGATTTATTATCTAAAAATTATAATATAAATAATTACTTAGTTGATTGTATAGATTGATATTTTAAATGATCCCATCGTTTATAAATATTCATCTAATTCTTATTGTGATGCACAATTTACTTATTCATTATTTTAACATTTTGTAATTTACAATGTGAAAAATTAAAAATCGCTACCTACATATTATTTTATATTTACTTGTATATGTACCTCCCATAGATAAGGTTGTGTTTTATCTATTAATTGAATATATATTTACTATGGACAGAGGAAATCATTCATTCCAAGAATATTGAATTATTCTTCAAAGTCATTTTGGTATTTCGAGAATACATTCTAAAACCTATCTAAAGTACAAGGAATCAATGGTAAATTGAACGAGCTTTTAGTTTACTATCCATTCTAATTTCTTCTATATTGCCTTAAATTATGCATAAAAACTACTTTTATTCCAGTGTTAAATTGAAATAAGGCGATGTAGTAAAGTTATTTTGTTCTATCTTAAATGCAAACATGAATTCTGAATTATCAACTTATATCTATTAAATTTAATCTTCATATTAATTGGATGAAACAACTTTCAAGTATTCTTTCAAAAAGAAAGATGAAAGACTTTAAGAGTAAAAATAAATCATAATAAAAAGCACTGCAATAGAGAAAGCTCCACCAATTTTTGTACGATAATAAGCTTATTTATTCGTTCGAAGAAACACAATCTAGCCGAAAACATCAACTCTCTATAAACCTAACTAATTGAATAATTGTACCCCATTTTAGTGTTTGCATTAATTTTATTTTATATAAAAGATCAATCATTTACTATGGTAAAATGTACGTATTTCAACGAAATATATCCTTATTAAAGTATTTCAGAAGTCTTCTTAATCCATCCTATCATATGAAGAATGTCTATATTTGATCTCCTAATTTTTTAATAACTTTCTATTAACATCATGCTATATATTTTGTTCTACACTTTATTAAATAATAGTATCATAAACCTAAAATTAAGTTGTCTTAAATCTTAAAATAAGTCCTCATTTTCTTTATCCAAGTTTACAGTTTTTGACTAAATTATTTATAAATTGGTTTTGGTTTTACCAGATTTTATTTCTTTTTCTCATCACATGTTGTATCATTCCTAATTATACTAAAATTTAAATTGTATCTTTCTCTTTAGAATAGTTCTTTATCTTAAAATAAAATAGAAGTATATATGAATTAGGTAGTAATATTTCTTTCATTTTTGTCAACTTAATTCAACTTTGTTTTATCATATTCATAAAAATATTAGATGTTACATTCATTATTCTCAGGTTTAGAATTATCAGTCAAACAATATGTTAATCAAACTGACTCTTACTGATATTTTATTTAACTATAAGGGATAATTTATTATTATCCTTCTTTATTAAAAATAGTATTCACATCTAAATTGTCTATCCTCATAGATTTTATTAATTAATTTAAGATTTAACAAATACTATTTATTTTATTCACCAACTTCTAAATTAAATTCATTTATTTATTTGAATTCTAAATTTAGAAAATAATCTGTTATTATTTTATCTATATATAAATATAATCATCTAAATAAATAGAAATATAATTTGATATTTCGTTTATTTAATAGACTTACACATTTAATTTTCACTTATGATTTGAACAATAGCATAACTTTACACAATAAGCTAATTGTTTTTAAATGAGATAATTAAAATTTTAGATTTTTAATTAAATAAACAAATTTAGAATGTTTCTTAGTTTTTTTTAATAGTATTTGAGAAATAGAAATATTTTTAAATAATCTATATGAAATATATATTAATAGTCATAAATTTAATTCATCTTTATCCAATATAAATGATGCCATCACTTTATCATAAATAGAAAATAACTCTCCATAGAATACTATTGCTAAACAACTTCTCATAGTTCTATATTTTCCAATGATATCAGTCATGTCATTAAAATAGGTTCTTGCTATTTTAGAGAAATTAATATACATTTCTTAGTAGTTAATTATTCTAATGGGTATGATACTATTTCCGCAATAGTAGTAATTACAAATGATAATGCTATTTTAGTAATTATATTATTAAAGAATGGAATCACTTGTAAATATATTTGAAAATGATTGTAGCCTCCAAAATAGATTGCTCTATAAATTGTAGTACTCAGTAAGGATAGTGGGAAACCTTTATATAATGTAAGAATTCCTTCAGTTTTTATGATTCTGATGAATTAAGACATAAAAGTGTTTTCAAAAAGAGATATTTTTTTATATTCAGGATCTTTTAATTTTAATTTTGCTACTAAGAAAGGATAATTTAAAAATAAATGAGTGATTCCAGACAAGGCCCCTGCTATGAATGCATTTTTTGATTATTTGTCATCTTGTAAATAGGAATTTATAAGTTTTTTATAAGTGTCATTGATGGCAAACAATAAACCATGAGAGAATATGTATCTGAGATCATCAGGATGGCTTCTCCAGAGATGATTGATGCCCTTTGGATCAATACATTGATGATACTTCAGTACGTTCATATAAAATTTGAATCAGAGTTCTATGATGGCTTTTATAAGGATTTCTTTATTGTTAGATAATCATCATTTGATAACGTTGTAATGGGGTACAGATTAGGATTGTTGTAAAATAGCTCAGGGATCCTATAAGGAAGTCTTTGATAAATTTTTGTTTAGAAGTGAGATTTTGATTTATATATTTTGATTAATTCATTAATGTAATAACAAAGAAATAATGTATTGAAAAATTTAGAATTATTGCAGTATTAGGTTACAAATAAAGTTATTTTATGAAGTGATTAAATCATTCCTAAATACTTTAATATAATTTTAATTAGATTAAACATATCAATCTTGAATATTACACTAAAATACAATTTAAAGTAAAGATTGATTTGTATATAATGAATAGGTAGAAAGTTTATATGAAGAAGAGTTAATAATTATTTGATAGAGTTTCAATGGATAATTAGTATTGTATTTGTGCTTATGTTTATCATATGTAATTACATTGCTATTATTTAATAGATGGAATTTGTATAAGACAATCCTTAAATTCTATTTCAAGAAAAACCTTATGATTATAGTTATTCTATCAGATCATATAATATAAATTATATGTGAACATAAAAAAAAGGGATATTTTAATTTTGGTTGAAGAATAATTTTGTAAATGAATTACATTTTAGTTTTGATATAATATATTAAATAAAAAAAAATAAAATGAAGAAATAAGATTGGAAATTCATGTAAGTTTTCGGTGACAAAGCATCATCTGATAATGTTAGTGATGAAGACATTATCTCAGCTGTTTAATTTGAAAGGACTGGTAGATTTTTAGGATTGGGAGACAGAGCAGGACGTTTAATAGTTTTTGAAGTTCCATAAACAAAAAAGAAAGATAAAGCAGATTATTAGTATATATATTAAGCAATATTATAGGTATTTAACTGAACTTCAATCTCATACAAGAGAGTTTGATTTCTTAAAGAGTACTGATATAGAGGAAAAGATCAATCAACTTCAATGGTTGAGAGGATAAGGTAAAAACATGTATATTTTAACTACTAATGATAAAACAGTGAAGTTATGGAAAATCAGTGAAAAGAATGTCACTAAAGTTATTAAACCAAGTGGAAAAGATTTAGCAATGCCTAAACTATAGGTTGTAGAAAGTGGACTTATTCCAAGGTAATTTATTATATTCTATAAATTAAAGTGTGAGAAAAGTATTTCCAAATCTACATAATTATCATATTAATTCATTAACTGTCTCTAACAATGAAGAATTTGTTTTAACTTCTGATGATTTAAAAGTTTATTTATGGAGTATTGAATAACCAACCAAAGCATTTGTAGCTGCTGACTTAAAACCAGAGAATTTAGATGAACTAAGTGAAGTTATTACATCATCTACTTTCCATCCAATTTTGGATAATTAATTTTTATATACTACAAGCAAAGGAATCATTAAATTATGTGATATGAGAAAATCAGGTGTTTGTGATAATACTGCTATAACTATGGCTGAACCTGAAGATCCAGCTAAAAAGAATTTCTTTACAGAAATAGTAACATCCATATCTGATGCATGTTTCAGTCGAAATGGAAAATACATATTTTCTAGAGATTTCCTTACTGTTAAAATATGGGATATTGCTATGACCAATAAACCTGTTGCAACAGTCTAAGTATTTGAACCACTCAAATCTAAATTATGTGATTTGTATGAAAATGAATGCATTTTTGATAAATTTTCAATTGCATCCACACTTGATTCTAATAACTTCATTACTGGAAATTTTAATAGCACTTTTCATGTTGTTGATAGAATGGGTAGAGGACTTATTATTATTTATAGGTGAATGTAATTCATAATACGAACTTAATTTCAATAAGAAAACTATTGTGAGATAAATACCACCTAAGTACTTTGAGAATTTGGGATCATCCTATGATTTTAATCGTAAAGTTCAGAAATTGAGTATGTGCCAAACCTAGAATCTTTTTGCTGTTGCATGCCTCAATTGTCTCTATTTTTACACAGCATGACAATTACATATTTATTCAATTATCAAATATATATATATATATATCAATATAAAAATGCTAATCATGCAATATGGGGAGCCTATTTTACTATTCCATTTCCATCATGAAATACTCTTACTCTATTAAAACGATAATCCATTGTCACCATAGACTTTTCAGGAAGCAATTAAACATTCAATTAAGCATTGTCAGCAAGTATTATCTTCTTTGCTTCTTCTGCTGTCTTACCAACACATTCTGGCCAAGATTGCTTACCTTAAGGAATATTAATGTCCATTTAATACTTTATTTTTATTATCAAAGAAATGATTACAATATGGGTAGATTTTAATCACTATATGTTTATAATATTTGATATTGTTTGTATCAAGATAATAGAGTCAATCATAATTTAGATTTCTTCTTTTAAAACTATTACTAATACTTTATGGTCACATTGATATAAATATATTCATTTCACAATAAATTATAAATGTATATTTAGAAGAAAAGAAAAGAAAAGCAGTTCCATATTAATTGCTTTTAATTTATTGAACATGTGGCTATGTATGTTTATTTATTATACTATCATATACTATCATTTTTTTGTTTTGTATTTTGCACCAAGAACGAGTTGCAACTTTCCTCCTGTTGATCTTCCCAATTGACTTGAGCATTTACTAACACTATAAAAGGCAATCATTACATGCAGGTGATAATGCCTCTGGCATGGGAGAATACAGTGTTATTAGCTTGGCACTATGGGCATTTGACATCCATGAAGTATGAGTTTGGAGCTTAAATCAATCTCTTTAATTTATGCTTTCTCTTTTCACTTTCATATTAAGGTCTCAATAAATCTTGGTCCATTATTTAAATTTATTTTTAAATTAATTTATTTATTTCAAATACTCTAATGAACAACAAGTGATGTTCTTGGTTATGTATAATATTGATCATCTTCAAATAAAATAAAATGTAAATTTTCACAAATCTTTAAATATAATTACTTAATAAGATAATATGATCATTATTAATCAACCCAAAGATAAGACTTCCTTTTCTTGTTCTAATATGTTATTATTTTTCTCTTTCATAGTTAAATATATCTATAAAGAAATAATGGCATCTAAGGCAGCATAATGCATTTAAGCCTTTCTTAATGGTCTGTATTCCCAATTACTACAAGTATCATATTTACTTAATTTCTTTTTAAAATAGAATTCAGATATATAAGCCAATGATTTATTTTTTGAT
>JPFL01000086.1:9357-148573 GCA_000733385.1 Paramecium biaurelia
TCATTATTTTTTTCTTTCAACATATTATCATACATTTATTTAAATGATTGTTAATTATTTTCATTATCTAACTTTATTAGATTCAATTGTTTAATCAAATCTTATTCCATTTCAGTTTTAATTTATTTTTTTATATCTTATATTTTATTATTATCTAATTATTTTTGATTGGCTGTGATTGGTAATTAAAATAGTTTACTTGTTTTTTCACCTAATTAATGATTTGAGTTTTCAATCACATTTTTTATACAAGATTCTTTTTCTAATTGCATCTGTCTCATCATTTCACTCATTTATGTTTTTTAATTAACAAATTATTCATTTATTTTAAAATGTTTATATTTTTATTCAACTAATTAAAATTACCATTTCTCTTACTTTTCCTTTATTTCTAATTTTAATTAAGAGATTTCAAGTCTTAATTAATTAATGTAAGTCTGTTATTCATTTAATTATATTTACAAATTTTAATTAGCAATAAGAGCTTCTTACTATTTCTTATATTATTGTATTTCCTTGAAACTTAAACTAGTAAGATTATCTAAATCAAACTCAATACATAATATATCCTTTATTGTTTTTAATTTATATTTGTATTCTTATTATAGTTTTTAGATTTACACTTTTAAATCTTTATTTTCATATTCCAACAATTTAATCTATTTTTCCTAAGATTAAGTTTTTGATATTTCAAGTGTTCTTACCGACTCTTTTCTTGGTAATGTAATGGCATTTCTAGTTCGATCAATAAATTGTAATGTAGATAGAGTTTCATCATAATTAGAATTTATAGGATAAATAGTTCCAATCAAAGTAATTTATGTAGTTAAATCTAATCTTAATTATTAAGTTAGTTTTGAATCTTCTAATGATTATATTTTCCCTTTAGAAAAAGCATTTAAACATTTTGTCAATACTTGAAATTATTATGTAGCCCAAATAGCCTCTTAATACTTTTATGGTTCTGATAATTCGTTAGTTTATCTTTCAGGTCCTGCCAAATCCACAAATTTAATTTAATCCTTTTAATCTATTATCAAAGTGACAATTAAATGCTCTCTACGCTTTTATTTAGAAAATGTTGCTTAGTATTCCCAAACTGTTTCCATATCAAATATATTTATTTTTGTCATATCATCTGTTACATAATTGCTTAAACAATCTAATCCAATAATCTTATAGTTAATTATCAGTTTATGTTTTTCAGCTAATAATTTTTTGATTATCAAAGGCATAATTCCAGGATTATTAACATCTCCAAATAATGTATATTATTTTCCACTTCCAGTTTATCCATAAACCAATATTACTTTATTTAATTATGTAAACCCAATCTCTTTAATAATATCATCTGTTGTGGCATCTTGAAAAATATTATCAAAGATGAACTTTGCTGTTTCTTTAGTTCCAGGTGTCTATTTAAATATTGGATATCATACTTTCAAAGTGATTTGGCAGTCTTCTACTTTGAAAATAGGGTTAACATATTCGTAATTTCGAATTCTCAAGAAAATTTAATAGTTCATTTTTTATAATTAATAACACTACAAATCATTGAATTGCTTCTACCTAATCGATAAGAATATGTGCGTTGTGGTGATATTTTAGATTTACTAATTGATTAATCATTAGCTTAAGTATGTTGGGATGAATTTCTTTATTTATTCATTTATGATCCTAATGCTAATCGTATTGAATGTTGGAGCAACATTTATTTATGTCGATCAAGTTTAATTAGATATTAAATCATTCCAATACAATTTGGATCATTATTAGGATTAGATTTTCTATTATGTTCAATTAGTTTTTTTAGTGCCAATTTTCTTTAATTACAACGAGTAGTAAGATCTCTTTCTGGAGAAATTTAAGATTTCTAGATTTTGGTACTTTTATGTTTGGTAGCTTCTTCATCTAGAAATTTGAGTCTTAAGAATAAGGAATCATCTACTCTTTAAGTTTTTTCAGGTTGGATAGTTTTTTTCATAATTTCATTCTATATGTCTTTATTCAAATGATTTTCGAATCTTTCTTAAAGCCATTTTCGTTTCATTTCACATCTTTTATGAAAAAGTTTGGCAAACCAATCATTAACAATACAAATTCGATAGATATCTACCTTTTTTATGGCTAGAACACTTCCTTTAGCACTAACACATTAACAATTAAATGAATGATAAACATTATTGAAACAATCATGATTGAAATCTTCTTCACCTAATAATTATCCAGGTCCTAATTTCAATAAAATGTATTCTCTATTAGAAGATTTATTTGATTATTTAAGGAGTTCATATGTGCTTTCATTAATTTGAATTGGATAACGAATTAATTGTTTGACTTATTTTTAATCATGTCTTAATGTTTTCCTAAATCTATCATATTGTGTATCACTACCACAACATTAGACTTCAAAATTATTGTTATGACTACTATAGGAAACATAAAATTCTCCTTTTAAAATCAAATATACATATTGAGATTATATCTCAAAAGAATAGAGATTTTAGTGATTGCATAATTTGATTCTTTCTGAAGAATTGATCAATTCTTATAGAACTCTTTTGAAATCAGGATATTTGATTCCATCTTGAAATGCTCGACACATTAAATATTCAATTTTTCATTTTCCTTCTTTTAGAAGTTTCAATGATTTCCAAATATTATTAGACTTATAATTGTAGAAACTCACAATTATCTAATGTAATAATAGTGCATTATGCATTTTTAGTAATTGATTCGATAAGAGCATCATCCTCATTAATAATATGAGCACTTTGAAATCGAATCACATGTCCTTCAATAAGATGTGGCATTAGACTAAACATTTAGAAGGATTAAATGTTTAATTGATTTAACTAATCTTATAAGATCATTAGATTTTCTTTAGGGTAATTTTCTTTGCCTTTGAAAGAGAGTGTTTTGGTGGTTGGATTTAAATAGAAATTTATTGGTAATCTCTAAATACCTGGATATCTCAATTCTAATTCTTTGATCTCTTATGTAAGTTATTCATGAGATTTTGGTATTAATTTAAGACATCTACCTTTAAGAAGAATGAGAAAGTAATCAATTTTGAGTTTGTATTTAAATACAAATCTATCCTTAGGTAAATAATGAAGTTTGGCTTATTAGATAAAACTCTATAGGATAGGTTCATAATCTTTTTCAGATGTGATATTTTTTAATCGTTGGAAGTAGAGTAATTTGGATAAATAATCTTTATTGAACATTTATATTAATAATGTTCATATCAATCTAATATTGGTTTGGTATCTGGCTGAATAGGTAAGAACCAAATCAAAGGATTTTTACCAAAGACTTCAAATATGTTATTCCAAACTCCTTTTTAAAAGGGTTCTCTTGGCTTATTCTCACAGTACTCAAGGGTTGTGATGTTGGATTTGATTGCCCTATCAATCTCAGTATTATTGATGAGAATACCACAGATGGAAGAGAGTGAAAGCTGTTAATAGGATCCACAGGAAACAACAATATAGAAATGTAAAAGATACTAGGAATAACTTGGCATCACTTGAATATGAGTTCATTGTGTCATAATAGCAACGACTATAAGTGATCATAATAAAACTAATCAAAAACCCTAATGTTGGAAATCAATTATAATACATGCATAACAAAGTAAATTAATAAACAATTTATAATTGCCATAAGCAATACAATTATTTAACCATTAGCAATGATGGTCCATTTTCAACCAACAGGTCTTACATTGTCTACAATGATGACAACGTTTTGGTTTAAAAGTGCTGCAATTTTTACAATGTCTTCTACCTTATTTATCAATTAATTCATTCTTGACTTTCACATTCAAATTAATACGTTATTCATCATCTATCTCTGATGAAAATGAAGTTGATGTTTGAGATCCTTTCTTATTATAATTTATCATATTTTCTTCATTTTCTATCATCTAACGAATTTCATTCTCTATTTTATTCAACCATTCAACAGGTACATGACCAGGAATTGTAATAACAACTCTGATTAATGTAATTGTAAATAATATTAGAATGATATGTAATGATATCGTAATTCCAATAGTTTTGTTGCTGAAAACATAGTCATTGATGTGTACTAATTGAATCAAGTATGTATTTATCTCTACTAATGGTCTAGAAACATACTCTGATTTTATGAGTGGTATCAAATAAGTCTTGAACATGAATATGCACCACATACCTCCATATACACTACATAAAAGTATAGCACTATTAGTACAAGAATTGCCAATGGCATCCATGTACCTATATATCGAAGTAATTGCCCTTCTCTATAATATTTCATTTATAAAATAAAAACGTATTTAATGCATTCGACAGGCAATTATGTATAATCTAATCAATCAGATTAAAACAAAAACAAATATGGATTCTATGATAACTATCCTGTTTCCAGTAGATCAGAGGACAGTTAGGATATCATCATAGTAGAACCCCTTGACGATTATCAGCAAGCGTAATTCTTTTTCTCCCTACTATTAGAATAAACAAATCAACTATTCTTTAGTTGACAGCTCAAAATTAATCCAACCCAATGTCTTCTTAAATTAACAGACCAGTCAATCAAACATAAATCTCTTCAAGGATTTATTCCTAAATAAACCAATCTAATTAACCAGAACACAAACCTTATTTGTAACAATCATAAAGACCTACATATGATCCCACAGTTTCTGTTCCTAGAAAATATGATCCTACTCTTATTTAACGTACATAATAGCCTTAACTTAAATCTAATACTAATTATTAATAGTCCACAATCATTGAACATTAACCTAGAATGACATAATCAATAATAAAACCAACTGAAAGATCATTTCTAAACAATTATGATACACAATAAAGAGACAAGAACTTTTAATAAATATTTCATGATTAAGATGAAGAAGATGCACTTCAAAGTTAAGACTAATTAATAACTTCAAATAAATAACAATCAGTTGTAGATTTACCTATTGAAAAAAAATTAACTAATTCTATTACTCCAATTGAGAAAAAGGCTAGTCAAAGTTAATAGTCTGCTCCAATCAGAGAATCTAAGGCTCCTGTTTTAACAGAGAAGGATAAATAATAATTGATTGCCAATGCTAAATAATAACTTTTAACTCTAGATCTATTATCTTCTAAATTATCAACATAAAATTATTCTGGTTAAGATATTTGTGAGATTGTGACTATTTAAAAGGGAACAATGAAATTGCATTAAGATTTAAATAATATTCTAAGTCATGATCGAAATTCTATAGTTTTGGTTGGAATTATTGGATAAAATAAATCAGGTAAAAGTACATTACTTAATGAAATTGTTCATTCATAAACTAAATAGAAATTTGGAAACAATGGAATTTTGATGTTATCAAAACCACTTGTAATAGAACAGAAAAGTTATTATTTTATAGATTGTTAGGGTACTGATAATTAATTACTTTATGCATTTGTTATGTTATGTTGTTCTACATTATTATATAATACACTCAAATTAGATGATAATAGTATTCAATGTTTTCCAGTGATTGACACTATTTTAAGATTATTAATTAATGAATATGCTATAATGTAATTATTACCCAATTTTATATGGGTTTAACGTGATACACTTTAAGCTCGTCCAATAATTGAATTGTAAGAATTCCTTATCAAAGCCAAAAAGGGTTAATAATTTGAAAATTTAATCAAATAACGTGATGTAGCTTATATTGCTCCTCAAGGTAGTTCAGAGTATTAGAATACGATCTCATAGTTGAAGGATAGAATTATTTTAGGTAGTATTTGTAAATAAGTAAACAGTTACAATTTGAATGGACCTCTAATGTATTTGTATATGGAATAAATTGTTGATCTACTCAATAAACCAATCTCTTTATAATTAGATTAATTATGGATATCAATTTGTGAGGATTACACAAAAGAAATCTATAATTAAAGTCTAAATTCATTTATCTAATAAGTTGAGAATTGGATGAAAGATAATCAGAAAGTTGATGAAATAGAAATATACAAATAATTCAGAGATTTTAAAGATGTTTCATTGTAATAAATATTTCCTACTTGTTTTTTAAATAATAAAAATCGATCATATTAACAATACAAAAAGAAATTACAAGAAATACTTGTTTCTAAAGAGAAATAAGCATTAAGCTATTGTCTCTATACAAGTCAATGTGAAAATGATAATCTTTTAACAAAGAATATCAATAAAATAAATTTAAAAGATATTGATTCCTTCTCTTAATCTTTCAATAATATGATAGATTTATTATAAAAGCAAAAATATTAATTTTAGCAATGTTCTACATTTGCAGAGTTCTTATAACGCAATTATAAAAAATTAATAGAAGATCTGTTTTCTAAATATCAAAAAATATTAGCCAATACAAGTGAAGAATAATAATTCAATTTATAATAATCAAGAATGTAGGTAGCAAATAAGGAGGATGAATTGAAAAAGAAATAAGAATAAGTAAGTTTCTTAGAGAAAAAAAAGAATCTATTAATTAAAGAAATTCAGGATTTATAAGAGTAAATTAAACTTGAAAGAGAATCAATTGCACCTGATGCTAGATAATAACAATAAGGTCCAAGTGAAGATCAATTATTAGAGCTGAGGTAGAAATAGGCTCATAATAAAGAAGAAATAAAAGTTATTAAAAAATAACTTTAAGATGCTGAACGTAATAAGAATGAAGAAGGATGTTATATTCAATGATTAAAAATATTATTATTTTTATAATATAAAAATAAATGTAAATGCAACATCCTGATGAAATAGTTGATATGTTTAATGAATTTAAATCTGCATAGACAAATTTATTAAATGTAAAAGAGTTTTTAGAGTTACTCTAAGAATCTGGATTGGATAGAAGCTGTTAATTATTATATAAGAAATTACAAAAGAAAAGAATGGAGAATTTGACTTTGAATTAATTTGCAGAGTGTTTTCATTATGATTCTAATGATTACGAAAACTTTAAGATGTTATTTCAAATTATGGATACCAGTAATTCCTAAAAGATAAGCAAATAGGAATTAAAAAAATAATGTGAAATTCTGGGTATTAATATAAAATAGATAAATATAGGAATGGGATTTAATGATAAAGACATAGATATTATGATTAATTAAATTGGAAGTGATGAATAAGATGTAGTATCCAGTGATAAATTATGGAGTGTATTACAACAATATAAAAATCATGAAATACATTATTGATAATAATCTTTTTATTGTTAAAATTAATTATTTAAAAATCACATTCAAATAATATCATCTTCTATAAGGGGCTAATTATGATTTACGCATATCATTAACTTCCTTTTCTTTATCTGTCAATTATGCTCGTAAACTCTCAATTTCTACTTTATACAAAGATAAATAGAGAAGTAATTCTTCATACTTTGATCCAACTCCAAATTAATCAGCATATTTCAGTCTAATTATATATTGAATATTAACTACCTATAGATTTCCAATTCTTTATTTAAATCTTCAACTAAATTTTATAAACGTTCAATCTCTTAATTTAAATACAAGTTTTTCTCTCTTAATAAAAGAAGATCTGTAGAATCCTATTTTATTAATTTAGTCTTGAGCATTTCAATTTGTTCAGAATATGATAGATTTAATAGATTCAATCTCTCAATTTCACTTGTTAACATTGCCAATTTTTCATCTTAATTATATCTTTTCTTATTCAATTCTTCTTCTAAAATAGTAACTTTCCTCCTATTTGTTTCCATCTCAGTACTTCTCTCATTTATCAAAATAGAAAGTCTTTCAATTTCCTAAGATAACATAATAATTTTAGTCTCATAATCTTATTATAATTGTTCCTCCAATTTATTATAATTTTATCTCCATTATTCATTCTCATTTTATAAATGTCTTAATAATTGATTCAATCTATCATTATCTGATTTTAATTATTCTGATTGACTTCTAATCAACTCAATCTAATTAAGTTTTAATTTATATTCTTATAATTCTCTAGATTGTTATTCAATAATAAGTGAGTATTTCTATCTTTCTGTATAAACTGTTTCATTCTCATTTCTTCTTGTTCTTACATTCTAATCAAGTTCATTCATTAATTATCTTTATATATCATTTAATCTTTCAATTTCACTACCCAATAGTATGACTCTCTCTTCTAATTGTATTTTTACTCTTTACATCTATTCTAAATTATTTTAATAGGTTGTTTATTATATGATTAACTATTGATAATCATTTTCGATTTTGATTAAAGTATTTTCATTTTTATAATGTTTCTATTAAACTTATTCATTATGTAATTGAATTTATTATATCTATTATTCCTTCTATCTCACTTAACCATTCAATCTCTCTATTTCCTACTAATAGATTTAACATTTATCCTCCTATTAAATCAATTATGATTAATATTGAGAATTAGCTTAAATTTAAACTTCTAATTATTTGATTCTTCTGTCTCTCTCTTCAATTTATTATTATATTCTTTTCATTTCTTCTGAAAGTGTTCGTTCTCTATCCAATTTTGAACTCTCTTGTTTTCTTTAATTCAATACTTCCTACTCATACTTTTACCTATAGAAATCTAATTATTAAGCAAATTGATCATATTATTCTCTTAATATCTAATTCTCTTATTCTAATTCTTAATTTCTCTTTTTTGTTTATTCAAATTGTTATGCCTTTTTCTAAAATACATCATTACTATTTTCAATCTCCTGAGTCAATAGTACTAATTTAGTTTCATAATTTTATTAACTAGATCCAACTTCGATTAATGTTTGTTCTAATTGGTGATTTTATTACTTAAATTATTCAAGTTCTTTCATTCTCATATCCAATTAATTCCTTAGCTTATAAACTTCATTCTCATTTTATTAACGTTATTAATCTGCACTCTAAATAAGCATTTCGGCATCTTATTAACGTTGATTCTCATAATACTATCTTAATTTATCTTATTCTTTCTACAAGTAATCGCAACGCTCTCTCCATTATTAGGCTTCTTATTGATTCATTTGTAGAGTGGCCTTCAATTCATTAATATTCTTTTCGTAATTTGTAATTACATTAGTGTATTAATTAATTTGAATTTGAAATTCAGATTCTCTATTGGTGTGAGTGTATTACAATTATTATTACAACTCATAATAACTTCTCTCCCATTATTACACTTCCTGAATGCGTGCTTCCAAAATCAAAGATATTTAATGATTCTCCTGAACTAACATATCAATACGTTCTTAGTATTATGTAATCTTTGCATAATCATTTTATATACAATAACTAGATGGTTCTTATGTCCTTGATACATTTATTCTAATTCTCTATATCTCTAAATCCACATTTCCAATTCCTATTACAATCTAATCACATCTGGATTTTGAGGTTATTGTTAATGTTATTATTGTTACTCTCTTAAGTAAATTGGAACCATTATTCTATTAATCACCTTATGTGTTATGGGAATAGACTTAATTGAATTAGGTGAAACTGCCACTCGTGATTTAGTTGTTCGAATAACAGGACTTTTATCTGTATGAACTTACATTATTAAAATTAATTATAAAAAATGTCTAATCTCTTAAATGCACTTTCCAAACTCAATAAATTATATGAGCAAAAGAAGAGTGAGATCAATTAAGATTAAATTAGAAAAACAGAAGAAAATATGAAAGGTAATTTGTCTTATTTATATCATTTTAGTTGAATAAACATAGTAGAAGCAAACAGAATAATAGCCATAATAATAATAACAATAATAACAATAATAACAATAAAAACGAAAGAGAAGGATGATTATATTAAGAAAATGTGCAGGTGATATTTGGGAAGATCCTACTTTGGCTGATTGGCCTGAAGGAGATTATAGATTATTCTGTGGAAATTTGGGCAATGAAGTTAGTGATGAAGTATTGGCCAATTCATTCAGGAAATATCCATCCTTTGCAAGATCACGTGTTATTAGGGATAAGCGTACCATGAAAACTAGAGGTTATGGTTTTGTATCATTCTTAAATGCCAATGATTATTTAAAAGCATTCAAGGAAATGAATGGAAAATATGTTGGAAATCGTCCTGTGAAATTAAGTAAAGGTTCTTGGCAATAACGTTCATTACATAAAAAGAAATCTGATGGATTAGTGGGTAAGTTTATTAAACCCAAAATACGTAAGATTAAACGTGTAAATATTTCATGATTATTTGTGTATATCCCCCATTATACAATTATACTTCATTTCTTAATTCAATTCCCACTTTTTGACTTTAATTTACTCTCAACAAAGCATCTATTTATAAATAAATATGTAACAACTATTTGATTGCCCTATATGCTTATAAACTTTATTACATCCTATGACTCTTACATGTGGTCATTCATTCTGTAAACCCTGTTTAAAGAACAAATACTTTTATCAAAATTTCAATACATGTCCTGTTTGCAGAGCACACATTTAAATTTACATAAATTAGTTCAAAGTGAATGTTTTGTTAGAAACAATCATCTAATAAGAATTTCACAATCAATGCGATTATTAACTTAGATTAAAGAACTATCAACATAGATTGGAAAAAAAAAATTAGATGAGAAGTACATACATACTCCTTATATAACAATATTTAAAATGGATATATCAAAATTTATAGAAGATGTTTCCATTAATTGTGATTGGTATGTATTATATATTATATAATAACAGTAATTGCCATACTTATGTATTTGAGGTTTAAGAAAATTCGATAAAGATTCACTATGAGAGTGAGACTATAGCATTTAAGCCAAGAAATCACTAGACTTTTGTCTCAATTTTCATCTAGAAATGCTGATAATTACAATGACACAGATATATAAAACTTGGTGTTTACTAAAATAGTAAAGCATTTATTTACAAACTATGTGAGATTTTGAAATTTTTATATAATTTGTAAATCATTAAAGAAATACTCATTCATCAAAGATTTTAACATTTCATTAAGAAAATCCAACTTTTATTTTCTAGATTGTCTAATAATTGCTTACTTTTTAATTATATTGATCTTTCCTTTCAGATAATCATTCAGTATAAGATATTACAGAAATATACTTCAATCAAATAAAGATTCTTGAAAAATAATTCATATATCTATGTAATTAAACAATCTTATATTGTGATATTTTTCAAAATTTTCATTAATTAAGGTATTTTATAAAAGGAAGTTAATAGCGAGTAATCCTATAAAAATTTAATATTGATTGATTCAATTAATATGGATTTTTCTTTAATTATTCAACTAGAATAGTTATCATTAGAATTAGATAGAATATTTTTAGTATATATTTTATGAAAGTAGTATAAGTCAAAAATTATATTTATCAAATATTCTCTTTCTTTGTGGTTGTTTAATATTTGTAGGCATAGGTCTTAAGGCATTTTCAAATTCAATTTTACACATATCTAATTCAAATTATCTACTTTTTTCATGAAATGAATTGGTTCTAGTTGTAGTCTATTCATCTAACTATTTATTCTTTTCATTGTGGAATGAAGCTTTTCTCACATGTTCAATTGGTTTATTTGTTTCACCTTCATTTGAAACATCTTCATCAATTATAAATTGATTTAATGTAATTTTTAGTAATGGTTTAAGTAAATGATTGCATTTTTAATATTTATTATGAAAGTAATGAATTTCTTATGATTTACTAATGTATTATTTTGATGTGAGATGCATAAGAGCTCTTTATTTCTAAATCAATTCAATTGGAAAATTATCTCCTTTCATTATTATCTTATATTCAAATGATCCTTATTCAAATACTAGTTAAATTTATTCAAATGAATTGTTCTCAACATAATATCTAAAACCTTTCTAAAGCAATCCATTCTTATAATAACCATCTTCCAATATTCTTTTGTCAAAGTCCAAGATTCTACCCAATCCATCAAGTTTATTGTTCTTAAACTCTCCAATATACATTTAATTTTCATTTATTATAAATCCAACCAAAGATAACAAAAGTTTACTCTTATATAGTGATGGATATTGTTTTATGAATTCTGAGAATAGTTTTTATTCTTTATTAGGTTAACAATCTACATCTTCATATTGTCCATTTTTCAAAAATTATCTCAATTTCCATTATTTTCCATTGAATAACAATGCTTTATTCATTAATACAGAATTTTGATATTCTCCTATCAAGACTTCATTATTTGTAATCAAGATTCCTATTCCATCAATAGAATGGTTCTTAAAAGTGGCTTTCAAAATTGCACCAAATGGAAATATAATCAAACCTTCCCCATTATATAAATCGTTTTTCCATTATCCATAATAAAGACTAGAATCATCATACACATAAACACCTAAGCCAATCTTTTTGTAAAAGTAATCAAGTTATCCATAATATAATCCATTGTTAAATTATATCACTTTCATTATATAATAATAAATAACAATTAAAATTATTCTAAAAATACATTTCTGTAGAATATATTGTTTAATAGATCATTTATTATAAAAATAATGGATATAAGTAATTTTTTAATCAAATTTACATTTTTAAGTAATTAAAAGACCTACCAACTTTATTTTTAAGTTTCTCATTATATTTTATTTTTAATGAATTTACAAAAATAATTTACTCGTTTAGAGATTAATTTGGAAACTCTTGAAACAATCTGGATTTAACACTCAGGGTTTTTAGAGAGGATTACTCAATAAAGTGGTATCAAATTCTATTACTTTAAAAATATTATTATTTTGGAAGGTATTGGTTTCTTTCTTAAGAAGGCAACACAAATTAATGTAAGAATGCAGCTTAAAGAATTTATCAGATAATTTAGGAAGATTTTATAATTTAGATTGAAGAATTTCATAATGATGAAGAGATCTACCCTTTTTATTAATTATTTTAACAACCAGAATATAGAGAATTATGTTAAAACAATCAAGGATTTTGGATTTATTCAAAACAATCACTCAAGAAATAATGTTAAAACATGTAGTAACAAGGATATTAACCTAGTTTTCCTGAACTACCATAACATTTCCTTATAACTTGGTTCCCTAGAATAAATATGTTATTTATATAAGAATGGATCTTCCATATTATAGGTTATTAATATAATCAATAGAGTTTGAAAGAAAAATTTAAATTCCATAAACAATTTAACATTACTGTTTTAGAAGCTATATCAATCTATCTTATTTTGGATGTGTAAGATATAATGAATAATTTCTAACTAATTATAGAGCTCAATTAAATACAAAATTAATGTTTCTTAGTTATCAAAGCAAATAATATGGAATCTTTTGAAGAGGCATTTATGATTTTAGAGAATCATTTGATAAATTAAAGATTCTGGGCTATAGCTTAATTGGAAATGAAGTTGAGTTCAAATGATCTCTTGTTTCTAGAAAAAACTATAGATGATTAAGTCAGAACTACTTCTGGAATTAAGATATATTCATCTGAAGAAGTATTAATTGAATCATTGAGATTAGATAAATAATTTGATATAAATTTGAATCAAATATTGAACTAGAGATATTGTATATATTTATTTCAATAATTTAGATTCTGATTAAATATTTGTTTATGCTGATCAAGATAAATAAGGAGAAATAACAGATAAAATTATTTAAATTGTTAGAAAACCAAAATAGAATGTTAGAACTGATTAAAAATAATTCTATTATAAGGAAAGTTAAAATAAAAGAGTTAAAAATAACACTCAAATTAAATAGTAAAAACAATTTCCTTTTATAGACTACACAAGAAAGTCAGGGAAGGATCAATTTAGGTTTTATGACTAAAAATAATTTTAGTTGTAATCAAACTCCTTTTAATAATATCCCAAAAAGACTTTTATAAATGAAACTCTAAATGAAACTATAAAGAATGATGATTCAAACATTTAATAAGATCGCCCTTTGAAAAACTATATAAAAATTTAGCATAACTCTCGTTTGCCTAAAAGTATGAAGTAAAAAAAGAAGAAATGGGAGTCAAAATACAACAATAAAAATAAACATGTTTAATAAGTAGAGGATATCGTTTCGAATGATGCAAGTGTATCAATACCTTAGAATTTCTAAATTAGTTATGATTACTAATATTCTTAATATTAGGAAGAAGAGAAATCTTCTTAACTTTTATATGTAGAAGAGTTAAATAAATTAATCAAATGTTAAGTAATTAAAATAGAATTATTTTAATATTAACTACTTTATACTCAGTGTAATCTATAAAGTAATTAGAAAATTAATTTTACAGAATTTAAGTAATCCTTTAAAGAATTTCAAAATCTCTATTATGATCTACAACATGAAATTTTATTAGAGTTTGATACTGATAGTATAAAAATGAATATTAAATGTAAATAATAAGATGACATCAATTAAATAAAATTCATTTTTCATAAATATTTTTTGTAGAAGATGTATTTTGTAACTTAATATTCGATACAAGTATAGAATTTAATAGATTTTTTTATATAAAAATGTAAAGTAGAATATTTCCTAACTAAAACAGAATTATCAGGATTTGTAAGTGAATAATAAATTGCATAGTTAGAGAAAATTGAAGATGGTTAACAAGTGGCAATCAAAATTAGTAATTATTCATATAGACATCATTAATTATTCATAGGGAAGTTTAATGATTTCAAAATTCAATAAACTTCTAATTAGAATTCTTCGATCTAAGACATATCTAGACAAATCGTAAATAATATGAAGGTAATTATAATATCTGAAGATTAATTAAAATATTTATTATAAGAATTTCCAGAATTAGAAGCATGTCAATTGAGAAAATTTGAAGAGTACTTCAAGACGGCATTCTATTTTGTATAGATTGAAGATATAGAAGAATTACTTGAGAAAGCCAAAGTTGAATTTAAAAGAATGAATGAAAAATATGTTAAGAATTATGTTTAAATGAAGAAACAAAAGAATTAAAAAAATTGGATGAAAAAGATTAAGGAAGTTAAAAATTATAATTAAGAAGTTTTTAAATTATATTGTTACAATATAATGGAAACATTTAATACTGAATTACTTAATGATATAAATGATATTTAAATGAATATAGAAGAATATTAATCTAATTAGAATTTATCATTATATTAAGAAGCAATCATTGAGTTGGGCCATAGAGAATTGAATCCCAATGATCCTGATAGTATTGAGAATTTGTTATTTGAATCAGATTTTAAATGTAAAAATACCCATAATCTATAGTTGAACCAAAAATAACAAAACTAACTGATTTGCCAAATGGAACATTTATCACTCTCTGGATTCGTAATTAGAAGGATAATTTAAGTCTAAGGTAAACGATTTAAAAAAATAAAATCCTTCCTAGGTATTTAATTGTTATTTATATTATTGTAGAGGTTATTTCCAGAAAAAGTGATAATATAAATATTATCAGGAAAATATAAAAATAAAATGATAATTTATATATTAAATGAAGGGCTTCGAAATTGAATTAGATCTAGATGCTGAGCATATTTTGTGGATGTACCACCTTAGATTCTTTATTGATTTAAAGAGAAAATATGAAACATTTGTGAAGTTCAGAGGATGTAAGGCATTTTTAGAAGGAGGAGATTAACATAGGGTTTAATGTGCAGTCTAAGATGCTATGATGAAGGCTAAGCATGAATTTATTTGTGATTTTTTGATGCAATCAAATAATCCAGATGAAAATTATGGACCATACATGGATTTGTTAAGCAATTAAAAATATGAATAGATTAGAAAGGAATATTATGGTTTATTCATATTTACTAAAAGACAATTCATGCAAATAAAGCAAGAATTGAATGATAAATTTGGGTATTCAGGAAATATGTCAAAGCAATACCCTTAAAATTATGTGATAATTTTCTTGCCTTCTAGCAAGTAATCTTAATTAATCTAGAGGATATAGGATTTAGTTAGACATATTAATAACAATATCGATTAAGGAATTACACCTTAAAGTTCATAATATTATAGTTATAGGAATAGGGATTTTGCATTGAGAAATGTTTATAAAAAAATTTATTAAATAAAGATGAGAGATTTGTAAGCAATCTAGATATTCTTGATATTTGATATAAGGAGAATAGAGGAGTATTTCAAGGTGTCTTTTATGTTGAAAGATTATCATGATTATGTGATATTGGTAATTTAAGGATCTTCTGATAATGGATGTTAGGAAGCAATGTCTACATTGGAGAATCATTTAAAGCACAAGATGTTATTTTAGATATAAAAAGAGTAGGGTAATTTATTTAATGGGATAGAATGTAAAATAGTGAAGATAGAGGAAATAGAATTGATTGCCAATAGATTAGATTAATGTTTTGAGACAGAGATATTGAAGAGAGTGACAAATGAATTTTAGAAAAATGATTTCATATTTACAGATATAGCATAATGGAATTATATTAAATAAAAATAGATGAGTGAAGAGAGCAATTAGAATTCTAGATTTACTAATAGTTATTATTATAGTGAAGTAGATAGATAGATAGACAGTTAATTAATATAGTAAGATATAAGTGGAATAGGATAATTAGTATAGGTGGATTCTAAAGAGATGTTGCCATTCAAAAATAATAAAGAAAGTGATTCTGAAATTATTATGCCAATAAAATAGTAGATTGAGAAATAAGAACTCAATGAAAAGATCCACATTCAATCATCAGAAGAAGAATAATAGGATATGAAATAATTAAAGACTATTAAAGATCATAAGATTGAAACTTTAGAGGATAAAATAATAGTGGAATTTTTTAATTATAAAGAGAAATCTAAGTTATATCTCTTTTTAAATAATTTTGATGAAGGATAATTTCAATCAGATTTTGATGCATATTGTTCTAATAATTATATTTTTCCTTATGTAATTTAACCAGATTATAGTGAATAAAATTAGTTGAAGTTTAATATTGAGATCTTTACTAGTGATGATAAGAGTAATTTAGTTTAGATAATTGATTTTTTGGATCATTATATGAATTGTTAGATAATGTTGGGAATTAAAAATATTTAGTAGTTGGAATAAGGAGATTAAGAGGAGTTAGAAGAATTGTGTGATGATTATAATTGTAATTTAAAAATCTAAAATTGTGATCTAAGTTAAAAATAAATTGGATGGTAGGAGATTGATGCATAGCCATAGAAGAATTAAAATGGGAAGGATACTGTTTTAATATTTTCCAATGTAATACATTGCTATATTGAATAATTGAAAGAGAAGGTCAATAGTCTTAATTAGTTTAGTAAGAAAAAAATATATACTTTACTTTTTTAATCTTAATTTGAAGATGCACGTAAATAAGGGGAAATTAAGAGTCTTAATTTATTTGGTAAATTTCATTTGGATGATTGTTATTGGGTGACAATAACAGCCAAGAATCCAAAAAGCATTATTGATAATATCAAAGAGAATGATCCAAAATTATTGAAGACGTTATTAGGGAAATAACCTTTATGTTAGAATGAGGCTATTGTATTAGCAAAGGCAGATGAGAAAAGAGACTTTTATGATGTCTTCATTCCTGAACTCTATTGCAAGTATTACGAGAAATTAAGGAGAGATTATTTAGATCATTAATATACAGAGGAAGAATGGAAAAATGTCAAAGTTGAACTAAATGAAAAATCATTTTGTGTTAATGTAACTGATTTAGAGATACCACCAACTCATTTAGAACCAATAATAGAAGTGATTGCTTAATTTGACAGTATTTTTATATTGTTTATTATTTTTAGGGAAGGGTAAATTGATAGAAAGTACGAATGGTTTATAAAAGGGTGTCTATCTAATTGGAAAAACAATAAATGTGAATTCTGATACATTCTAGTTGACAATGAATAATCATATCATTAAGTAAGTGTAATAAATTAATTTCTATTAGCTCCATAATAAACATTAAATGATTAATATATATAACTATTATAATCAATTATGCATTTTAACAATTAAATATGGGCCATTTTGTGGAAAAATATGAAGATGACTAACATGAAAGAATTTAGTAAAGAGCTCTTCATACCATCAATAACAGTATTCGTGTTATTGATGGTGCAGGAAGGTGATTAAGGTACAGGGAAATTGTTTATGGCAATCATGATACCTGTTTATATTCCCTCTTGTTTTGTTGGATTGTGTAGATAGTTGTTAGTAGAATATGTTCATGAAAAGACAAATAAATACAGAGATCTATATAAAGTATATTGTATTCTTAAAATTAGATTATGGGAATGAAATTGTAAAATTATAGAATAGCTTGGTTTATTACATATATTATAAAAAGTTTAATCATAGGCTCTTTAATACTCATAACATTATTGTATAAATTGAATTTCCAATAATCACTTGAAATAATGTTTTGCTTTATGTTATTTATTTTGGCTTAAGTTGGATAGACTTTATTATTATCTACTTTCTTTAGTAACTCTTAATTGGCTGGAGAATTTGGATCCTTTTTTTAAACAATTCTATCTACATTCTATTTTGCATCTTTTTATTAAATGGAATATTTGATTTACATTTGTCCATAATCAATTATTTCATTTTACCTGATGAATAAATTAAATGATAACAATATAGAAAGTGTGTCAAATTATTGTATTCTGAGTTTATCAATCCATCTATTAGTTTATTATTTTTTGTTTAATATTTTAGAAGAATAATGTATGAAGGGTTACAGATGTATATGGACAAGAAAGAATAAGACTGAGTATGTCTAATTAGAAGATCAAATGGAGGTAATATGTAGAATATATAAAGATGAAAAGATAATATGATGAGGAAGGATTAGCATTTACATCAGTTGAAATTGTGAAGCTATTTAAGTAATATGGAGATGTGGTGGCAATTGACAATTTGAATCTCAAGATCTATTCATAATAAATACTTTGTATTTTAGGATAGAATGGTGCAGGCAAAACTACTACCCTTAATATATTGACAGGGTTAATAGAAAAAACTAGTGGTAAGATATTATATTTTGGAAAGAATTTTGATAAAAAAAAAGATGAAATATAAAAGTTAATTGGATTTTGTCCTTAAGAGAATTTATTGTATGATTAATTGACAGTATAAGAATCATTACAATATTAAAGTATGATGAGAGGTATTGATTCAACTACTGAAATTGATATGTGGTTAGATTTAATGTAATTACAACAATACTCTAATTATAAGACACATGAATTAAGTGGTGGGAATAAACGTAAATTATAGATTGCATTGGCTTTGGTAGGAGGTTCTTAAATAATATTTCTTGATGAACCAACTGCCAGTATTGATCCTGAATCTAGAAGATAAATTTGGAAAATAATGAAAGATATCAAATAAATCAATAAAACTCTCATTTTAACTACACATTTTTTAGATGAGGCTGAAGAGTTGGCTGATCGGATTGCCATTATGAAACATGGATAAATCAAAATATATGGATCTCCTGAAACAATCAAAAAAGAATTGGAAGTAGGATTTACATTGACTTTTGGAAACATTCAATCATCTCAATAACAATCACAAATAAAACAATTATTTGATGAATTAGAATGTTCAATTGGATCATAACTTGAATATGACAATATTAAATATATTCTCAATTAAAATTAGCTATTTTCTATTGTTGAAAAAGTGGATGAATTAAGTTAAACATAAAATATTAAAATCTAATTAATTTAGAATACCTTAGAAGCAGCCTATCTTAAATTAAATAAAGATAATTTAGAGGATGATAAAATAATAAAGGAATATTCATTCCCTATTTAATCTACAAATGATATCAAAACTAAATAATTACTCTAAGTATCTGCTTTGTTATATAAGAAGTACTATATTCTAAAAAGAAACTTTACTTTATAATTGATGCTTATCTTGCCTATGATTATCTTATTATTGGCATATCTTTTTGGATACAATTTATTATAAGGCCAAGCTTAGATTTAAGTATTTGTATCTCTATTTATATCACAATCATTTAGTCTTAATTCATCAATATTCATCAATACACCTATTCTTGAAAGAGAACTCAAAATTAGATAATAATTAAAGTAAATGGGAATGTCTTAATTTATATACATTTTTGGAACATTTCTTGGAGATTACATAATTATTTTGATTGTAACTACATTCATATATATTCTATCACTCTAAGTTGAAATGCTCTTAAGTTCAGAATAGTTGTTGATTATTTTAAGCTTATTTGGATTATCAATGATTTCATTTTCTTATGCAGCATCTTTTATGTTCAGTTCAAATCAAAGTGCTTTTAAAATATTCCCTGTTATTAATTTTTTATTTTGCTATTTTCTACCATCCATGATTGATCTTTAATTACAAAATTAATTTAGTGAATTATTTGCATACTTATTCCCTCTCTATGCCTTAAATTAAGCACTTAAAGATGATAGATAAGATTATTCCTTTTATTTTATATCCTAATTCATCATTTACATGTTTTTATATTATACTTTAGAAAAAAATATGATTTTATTTGAAAATAGATAAGATTTATAAGATAGAAAAAATAAGTTATAAGTTCAAAATATTCAATTTGGATATAATCATAATAAATAAGTATTGAAGTAAATTGATCTTTAATTATCTCCGAAAAAGATATTGACATTACTTGGTCCTAATGGAGCTGGTAAAACTACACTCATTCAATTAATTACTGATTGTCTTAAATCAAAATGGGGAAGTATTATGTACAATGAAAATACAATTATTTCATCTTGTTAACAATCTGAAGGTTTATGGGAAGATCTAACAGCTGAAGAAATTCTGTATTTATTTGCCTAGATCAAAGGGAGTATTAGGAATGTTAAAAATGAAATTTCTTAAATTTTAAGGATTCTATCTATAAAAGGTAAAATAGTGAATATGTCTGGTGGTTAGAGAAGGAAGGTTGCATTGGCAATAAGTCTTATTGGAGATAGTGGTATAATTATCCTTGATGAACCATCCAATGGTCTTGATCCTATTTCAAGAAGAAATCTCTAAAATATGATCTAAGCTCATGTACAAAAAAGAAATAGTTCTATCATTTTGACTACTCATGATATGGATGAAGCATAATATTTAAGTGATAGTATAAGTTTTATAATAAATGGATAATAACCATTTCCATAGGAGAGTGTTTCTTAATTAATTGAACAATATGGTAGTGGAATTTTACTAACCATTAGAGCTAAAAATAAAGAGGCATTAGATTAAGTTATTTTGGCTTTTCCCAAACATCAAAAGGAAGGACTATTGATTGCTATCAAATTAGGGAATGAATATGATGTACCTACTACAATAAAGATTCTAAAAAATTTATGTTAAGAAGATTTGATTGGATCATTTACTATTAAATAAGCTAATTTGGAATAGGTTTTCTTGAGACAATGTAGAAAATAATATGATGAAGATTGAGTATGTAATTTTATATAAAGTTATTTTAAATTTTTAATTTATGTTGATCAGCGATTTTTTGGTTGCAGCTAAAACAACAAAATAAACTAAAAAAGACATCTAAACAATTGAATAATAGCCTAAATAGAAAAGAAAATTGAAACTAACTAATACAGTGTTTGAACCCTCAATTCATAGTTTAAAGGAATTTAAATTTGAAGATTAATAGGATGAACAATAATAAATTGAATAAATTGATAAATTAAGTAATGCTATCTCCTTATAGCCTATGATTAATATTATCAGATTGAACAATCCAAAAACTACAACTTCACTTAAGAAATTGATTGAATAATAAGAAGAAGATTAATTGACAAGACATCTAAAATTCAGACAAGAAGATGTAAGTTATTTATTTACACTCTTACTTAATGAAACTAAATCTTAAATGAAAGAATTGAAAGATGATTATTAGAGTGAGAATGAATATTTGCAGTATTTTTTACCTCCATTTATAAATGAAACACTAGCTTATGTTAAGAGTACAGCTGAAGACATGGCAAAAAAATATAAAAGTCCAGCATTACCATTACCTTTAAGATATCAATTAATTATTGATAGAAAAAATACCATTTTAGGCAAATATTTAGTTTTTGAAGCTGTCGAAGGGGATTTTGATTAAGCTGATAAATACACATGGAAAAAGACATGCATTAGTGAATACTTTGAGTTTATTGCTGCAAAGAGTTACATTGTATAAATATTCATCAGAAATGAAAGAGAATATATTAATTTATTAGGTATCATATCTAAATAAGAATCAAATAAAGATAAAAACTTAATTTATCTTCCTTGGAATTCAAGAGTAATCAATTCTCTTAAAATTCCAAATATTGTTATAGAATAAGACAATAAAAAATAAAACATTTAATAATTGAGATAATCCTATGTTCCTTTAACATATCCTAATTTTGATGAATTATATCCTTATTAATTTTTAGTGCATTTGAATCCAATTTTCTCTCCTGCCACATATCTCATTGAACTCAAAGCTCTCCTCAATATTGGTAAATCCAAATACATTAATTGTTTATTGTAACCAACAAATTATATAGAACCTTGTCCTTTAATGAAATCAGCCTATGAATTTGGAGTACCTCTTTTATAAATTACAGAGGAATATCTTAAAAATAATAAAAAATTTAATCAATCATAAATGAATGCCATTAGACACTCAACTAATTATACACATCCTTTTACTTTAATTAATGGGCCTCCTGGTACTGGTAAAACATATACATCAATGGGGATAATGAATATTGTTATGTAAAGAATGAATCAACTTAAAGAAGACAGTATTATCTTAGCTTGTGGACATTCAAATACAGTTATAAATGATTGGGTCAGAAAAATTAATAAGGAATTCTCTAATGCAAAAGTTATGAGAATAGGTGTGGCTGAAAAGTCTGATCCAGACATTTATGATTATTGTTTAGAAATCAAAACTTAAAGGTAATTCTTTTTTAAATTTACTCCTGAATATGAGAAGAAATCAATTTGTGAATTAATCAAACCTAATAAATAAAAGTATGATCAATTGACTCTTATTCATATCAAATAAAAAATTGCATAATTAAATGAAAAGATTTATGACTTAAAAGATTTTTATGATGATTTGGATCCTTAATAATAATATTCAGTTGATACTGATTTGTATAGATTGGAATCATAGAAAAAAGATTTAAGAAGATTCTACTCAACTCTTATTTAAATTCTAGGATAAAATAAGGAAACCTATAAATAAATGATGTTAAACAACCTATAAGGCATATAAATTGTTGTTTCTACTCTAACTAGTTGTGCTTCCTCCTTACTTGAATAATATATGGAAGATAAATATGTCTCCTTGTGTATTATAGATGAAGCTCCTATGTGCTTTGAACCTTCCACACTAATCCCACTATCTAAGCATAAGATCTATAAATTGGTACTTATAGGAGATCATCGCTAACTCGGTCCAGTCATTTATGATAATACAAATGCTTTTGAATACAATTATAATAGAAGTCTTTATGAAAGACTTTTATAATCAACTTAGCAATATATAATGCTTAATGTCCAGTATCGATCAATGCAAAATCTTAGTACTGTTACATCATAATTTTTCTATGATGGTAAAGTGTAAGATTCAGATTCAGTAAGTAAAATGATATTTCCTTAATATTTAACAAACAAATTGAATAATTCTAATAATTTTCTATTTTTTGATGTTCATGGAGGTACTCAATTCAACAGCAATAATTCACTCTTCAATGAATATGAGGCATATGGAGTCTTCTATTTAGTTTGTTATTTATTATAGGATTATAATAACCAAAATGAAAAACCAATTTCAATTATTACTCCTTATAGAGCTTAGGTTAAACTAATAAAAAAATATCTTTATAAATTCAACCCTTAACTCTTAGATTATGTTGAAATTGATACAATTGATGCCTTTCAAGGAAAGGAAAATGATATCATGATCATATCACTTGTTCGAAGTGAGGGACTAGGATTCTTAACTGACTACCGAAGAGCAAATGTAGCTACATCAAGAGCACAATATGGATAATTTATATTTGGAAATTCTAACGCTTTATTAAATGAACACAGATTATGGAGTCCATTATACTAATATTTATATTAAAGAAAATAAATTAAAATTTTTGGAGACTAGGAAGCTCATGATCCAGATTATTTCCAAAATATTTTAAATTAATGAACATGTACATATTTATTTAACTTAATAATCTTATTTTATTCATAAGTATTCAAATTTATACGGTTGTTTCTTCGTCTAACAATTTATGAAAATCTAACTTATATTAAATTATTAATTTATATGAGAACTTTGTTCTTTTAAATATTAATAAAATATTTTAAGTGAGATTATACTATATATAGCAACTAGATATTCAATTTTTTTTCTAATTTTTGTATAAGGCCACTATTGAATGAAGTGGCTTGTTTTAGAGACCATGTAATTTAAGTGTATATTATTCTTAAAGGAATAAATCGGCATCCTGGGGATTATTTTTCATTTAACTCTCCTTCTTTTTTTCATTACATAGTAATTAGTTCTAGAGATTATGAATCAACCTAGATTTGATATAAATTTATTGTTCAATGCCTTGATTCTGTTAAAGCTTTTCCATTTTTTATTAATTTATTTATTTTTACACATATTCAAGATAAAGGATGAATTTATATACATAAAAGCACATTAAGGGATATCTATGAACCCTTTTTTTAATTTTCTTTTATTGTTACAGCATAAGCATTCTATAGTTTTCCTCGTTCGGCTTACGAAATGATTTTTTGAATATAACACAAATTATTCATAAAAGCAAAAATCTGAAAATTAATTGTGCTCATTATATGGATATTAATATTTGCCATTTTTAATTAAACGATTCTAGGTTCAGGATTCCTTCAAGGCTAATTGGTCTTGTTCAAGCATTATTAATTTATATTTATATTCTCTTCAGTCCAAAAACTAAACAAAGGTATTGATCTAATTTTATGTAAATAATCATAAATTGGAATAACATATAAAAATGGATAATATTTTAAATATTTATAATATAAACTGATCAATATAATAATGAAATTGGTTTCTTCAGAATACTTGAATCAAATTAAGCTTACATATTATCATAAAGACAATTTGGCAAGAAAATAAATTAAATGACTAACTAGATGATCAATTATAAAAATTGTTCTTGCTTAATTGTTTTCAGAAAAAAGAATTTCCATATTATTTAAACAGGAACATTTTAGGAAATTCTAAATATAAAAATATTCCATTTAATTATTGTTTGTTTTTAATATTTTTAAAAAAAGTTCTCTTCTCAATATTTATTTTAAATATGTAATTATACTAAAAAAATTTAAGCAAATCAATAAATTTCAAATATCTAAATAGTTTTTAATCACCTTTGATGATGACAAATATTTATATTGGTTTTGGAATTTTTATCAACAATACATTTAATTATATTAGAAAGAACTTGATTTTTAAATTAAACTGTAGAAGTGAATTATGATATAATAGAAATTGGCTGATATAAGTTTTTCTGAATTAAATTACCTTAATAACCTTCAATTATAACGTTAGTCTATTTAATCTAAATTTAAATATTTATCAAGTACAATATAATTGTTTTGAAAGCATTAAGTACAATATTCAATAGTTACAAAATAATGAAAATTAGGATGAAGAATAAAACTGTAATGAAAATCGTAGTATAAGTAAACTATTTAAAGTTACAAATTTTATTTTGATTTTGAGAATGAGTTGTAAAAAGGGTATATATTAAAATCAAAGTGGATATTAAATGTGTAAAGAAAATGAATATTATTAAAAAAGTTTAATTATTGATTTCTGAAAAATTGTTTATCTAATATATTCAATAATTAGAGTGATATTTATAACATCAAATTGATAATTAATTTTTAATAATAATTTTCATCCGTTAATAATTTAATGTATTCATCAATTAGAGAATCTCCACAAAGACATGATACAAGGTCTTTTGTATAAGAAATTGAGTTCTTAAAGGGTAAGTGTTTAGAATTAGAAACAGAGAATAGAGTGTTATTTGAAGAATAATAATAATTATAGAGAAGAGCTCATGATATAGTAACGAATGATTCTAATGTTGAATCATATATAAAAGAAAATAATATGTTATAGACTGAAAATGAGAAACTCATCAAATTATCTCGATAGAGAAAAACAGATGCTGACTTATGGAAGTCTAAATATGAAAATTAATTATAATAGATTTTGTAGATGAAATCTAATTATGAATTTGAAATCAAACAACTAAATGCTGAATTATAGAAATTAGGAGCTGTATTATCATAAGCAGAAGCTGAAAGATAAAGATAATTAGTAGGAATATCTGGATAGATTGAGAGTTAATCTAATCAAGATTTTGAGAATCTCAAGAAGGCTGCTAATTTATAAACAGAAATAAGTGAGAGTTAGATTAGAAAATTAAGAGATCACATTGAAGAATAAAATAATGAAATTAGTGATCTTTAATAAAAGATATTAAGATAAAAAACTGAGGATGATATATAAATTGAAAGATTATTGAAAGAAAATGAATTACTTAGAGTAAAAATTCACTAATAAGAATCAGAAAAATAAAGAGAATTAGAACATTTGAATGATAATTTAAATAACTTTTCATAACAATAGATATAATTATTGAAACATGAATTTGCTAGATAATCTGATGTTTAACAAAGTGAAATAGATAAACTTAAGGGATTACTTGAGATTAAGAATGCTGAAATAGAAACATTACTTGGATAAAATGTTAAAAATAAATAAATGTTTGAAGATTAAATTAATGATTTAAGAACTGAAATATAAATTTTAAAGTAGAAATTACTAGATTAAGAGAGATAAGCAAGAATGATTCTTGAAACATCTCTTAAAGATTAATAGAATTAACATTAAAGAGATTAAGATACATTGAAATCTTATTATTAAACATAAATTATAAATTTAGAAAAAGAAATTAATGATTTGAAAGGAATTATTGAACATAAAAATTAATAAATATAAATCTAAATTGAAGAAAAAAATATACAAAGATAACAACTAGAATAATTAATTATTGATTTAAGAAGAGAAATTGAAAATTAAAAATTGATTACTTTTGAATAAGAAAAGTAAAAGAATAGTGAAATAAATGAATTAGATGATCAATTCTAAAAATCAACAGCTCTTCTAAATGAAAATATTGATTAATAGAAATTATAAATTCTATTTTTGGAAGGTGAAATTGAAAGACTTAAAGAAATGTTATCACAAAAAACAAAAGATTAAGAATCAATAATTGCTTAATTTAATTTACATAAGAGATAATTAGAGGATGATATTAGAAGATTAAAAGATGAAATTCATTCTCTAAAATAAGAAATATTATCAATAACAAGTTCTAAAAATTAAGAAATTTAAGATCTTTAATCAAAAAATGATAGAGTAACAATTCAATATAGAGACAAACTTAGATAAAGTGATATCTCTTAAGAATAATAATTGTTAGAAATTAAAAGATTAAGAGAAACTCTCTCAGTTAAAGAATAAGATAATGAAAATCTAGCAAATTAAAGAAATCTATTAGATAAAGATTTAAGAAGAGCAAAAGATGAAATAGAACAATTTAAATAGAGATAATTAGCTTTAGAAAAAGAGAAGGTAATTATAATCATACATTGTAGTATACATAATTGGAAGATTTGAAAAATAAGTTGGAAGCATCAAATTAATATTAGATAAGTAATTTAAAAGCTGCCTATAATACATAAATTAGTGTATTGACTGAAGAAAATGTTCATCTAAAATAACAAATTGACTAAAGAAGAATGTATGATTCTACTATTAGAATGTGACTTTTATTATATTTATTATTATATTTAGATTTCTTAAATTTTCATTTATAATTTTGTTTATCAAAAATATTCTCAACACAAACGACCAAATTATATAGATGAAAGTGGATTATAGTACACATCTTTAATTGATTAGAGAGGTAAAACAATCAATCCAAAAGCAATTACTATTAATAATACTTAAATAATAATTGATTCTCTTTTGTATTTCTTAACTAATTTTTTTAAGATTCCTGCAACCAAATAACTTCCACATCCAGATACACTCTAATTAAACTTTTGAAATATATTACTGCCAATATCAAAAACTGAGATAAATGATAACCACCTGACAATGCAATTATAAACACAGATGTAAATGATGTAAACATAACAGTAAAAGTAGCAGATGCAGCAGCTCTTGGAGGATGGATTCCTGTTTCAAGCCAAACTGGTGTTAATACTACACCACCACCTAAACCAACTAATCCTCCTAAAAAACCAGCTTTCATACTAGATTTCACAGTAACTCCAAATACATCACTTATTTTCCCCCCAGAGAAATCATACCCCAGTGCTTCTTTAACTTACTCATCTTTCTTAATCTACCTTCTATATCTTTAAACATTATAAAATCCTATAGTAAAAATGATGAAATTGATTAAATGAAATTCATATCCACAGTAATCTATGCCTAATATTGAAGGAATCGTTGCAGCACCTTTTAATAAAGTCAATGCAACTACTATAATCACTGAAAAAGCTATCTCTTTTAGATTTTCAATAGGATAAAGCTTAGATTCATTTTACAATATTTATTACAAATCTAATGGCACCATACTGTAATCAGTTAACATTAATTCCTTCATCTCAATTTATAAAAGAACTTAAGTTTTTTCTTTTTCCCTTATTTTTTTGTAAACTTTCTTAGTCTTCAGAAAAACATTTAATAGTATGCCAAATAAAAATATCACTATAACTACTTTTGGCAACCACTTTCCAGTTGCCACTCCTAAAATAGCTCCTGCTAAAAGTAATGGAAGTGTTATCTATACTAATTAATAATTGATTAATGGTGCACTCCCATCTGAAATCTAATTACAAGATTAAATTGATATTTACTCTTTCTCTTCCTAACCTTGCATAATTACCTATGCTTCCTCCAAATAACATAATGTAGGTATTCCAGATAGCCTGTTTACTTGAACAACCTAATAAAACCATCATAACAGGTGAAACAATTGGACCTCCTCCTATTCCCCCTGCTTAAGCTAATCCAACTAATGATCCTAAAATAGCATATGAGATCCATGTAAAAGGCTCGGATAACGATGGTAATTCATACTCCATAATTAATTAAAATTCTTTTATTGTATTTAGTTAAGTATATATTTAATTACATTTTACTTAAAGCAATAAATTTAGAAAAACTTAATGTAATTCAAACACAATCATATTGATAGATAAATTTAATCAAATTGGTTTCAATTCAATTGTATCCATAAAGGATTTTACTTATTTTAGAGCTGATTGATAATTATTTTGATCCTCTTCCATTTAAGAAACCTATCCTCTTAATCTGTAGACTTCTTGAATCAGTACCTTCTTATGTCCCAATAATTTATCTTTATCATCTTAGATTACTACTCTATCCTATTCCATTTAGCTAATCTAAAGTTAGTAAAATAAGAATTACTATTTTATTGTATTTAGAATTTAATTCAGATAAATTTTCTTTTACATCTTGTCTTTACAACTCAGAGATGGAAAGTTAGTTTTGCAGGATATTAATTTTGGATTGTAATTTTAAATTAACTGATTTCTCATATTTTAATGTATCAGATGAATCTGTTATCAAATCCTCTAGATTTTGTATTTATGCTTAAGATGATTGCAATTTAGATGTTAAAAATTCTTTTACAGATTTCAAAGCTTATAATTAAGCCAATGCATCTTCTTCTGAATCAAATATACTATTATTTCCTGATAAATTTCCACTTGATCCAATCTCTTATTTTTCTTACTTTAATATTTGTTATTATTATTGTTGTTTGGTACCTCCAACAATATGCTATGCATTTCGACTTAAAGTCAATAATTTAAATCCAAGAGGACAAAACATTATCTTTCTCATTGAAGAACAAGTAGCTGTAAATCTATATAGATCTTAATCATCCAAAAATCCACAAATTCTTTAAATTAGTATCACCTATATTAATCTATTGATTATACTTTTGGCATCTTTAGTAATTAAGAACTTTGATTACGCTTAATCAAATCTTCTTTGTGTTTTTAACTAATTTCTAATTCATCTAATTAGGCAATTATTTTATCAAGTTTATCCATTAAATAAATAATATAATAAAATATAATAGAATAGAAATGAGTATCACTATCCTTCTACTATTCCAAAATTTTGATTTATTACTATTTCAAATTGTAAATAGGGATTAACTTTCATTTCTGTATGGTTTTTAATATAAGCAAAGTAAAGTATTTTTTGAGAACTCACTTTAGTTATTATTGGCAACCAAATTACCTAAGTAAGAACATCTAATGAATTGTACTATCAAAGGCAATTTGTTATATCTCTCATCCAAATTATTTATGTATATTATTTATTCATTCTAATAATTTTATACTTAAATCCACTGTTTAATTTGGATCATTAATTTTCTGTGTGAAAAATATACTTAGGGAAGTAATCATATAATTCCTTCAATTAAATATCTTATATAATCTCAATATTATGTGAACCATATCTATTATCAAAGTTCTTTGACTGAATTTTATTTTTAAGAGGACTAATCTACATATTTTTAACTTATTAGTATGGTTTCTTATTCATAAAAATAAATTAATTCTATGATTATTAGTTAAATAATTAATAAGAAAGTTCATAAAAAAAGGGAATTATAGCTTTTAAGTTTTAAATCTTATTATTCATTCTTCATTTAGAAATAAATATGTTAAACTCAAGTGTATTCTTCTTAACAATCAAGATTTATTTATTTGTTTATAAGTATTTTGTAAACTGAAATAGTAAAGGCTACAAATAATGTAGTATTATTACATCTTAAAATATTAAGCAATTAACAAGATGTTTTCGTTCATTACTCAAGTAATTCTGTTTTTCCCTTACTTCTAATAAATTCTCTTTAATCCTAGAGTAATATAGACTATTGGAAAAGGTATTGTTTTCTTCAGTTGTTAACTTTTCTAAAGGCTTCCCATAACAATTCAATAATAATAAACTGTTTACTATAAAAATTATTATAAATTTTAAGCAAAATCATGAATCTTAATTAGAATAGAAATAAGTTTGATTGATTTAAAATTATTAAAATACTTACAAAAAATTCATAAACTATGAATATAGTTATAATAATAATAATTATTATTATTATGACTATTATTAAACAAATAATCAAATTGCAAACCATTATAATAACATTAAATACATATAATTATTTTCATCACTCTAAATAAATTAATTAGGATTAGGACATAAAAATATTAGATTAAAATTAGAGGAAAGTTCAAAGGATGAAAATTAAGATAAAGGATAAAATTATATTTTTTGTAATTAATATAAATTCAACATTTTTTATTATCATAATGTGTCCTAGATAGTTAAGAAAGTATATTAACTTAATAGTTTAAGTAGAGAATACTTGGTTTATAGAAGGAAACAAAAAAGAAATTAAAGAAATAAAAAACCTTACTCTCTTTTCTTAAATAGGATTTAGATTATTAATATTTATATAATCTCAATCTAACCATTTAAGTCTTTTTCCATAACTCCATTAACCTTTTTTATTAACTTAACCATTAAAATATTCTCCAAAACCATGTTATTTTCCCAATTCCCATTATCCTGAATATTTTCTACCATCAGCTACCTTACATTAAATATACACAAATTACGCCATTCTAAGATTCCTTATCCATGTTTTTTGTCATTCTAATATTATCCTTCATACTTTCTACCATCTGGCTATTTCATTATGCCATTTCCATTCATACTTCCATTTAACCATTAACCTTCATATTATCTTCCATCTGTCCATATATATTTTCTAATTAATATAACTGAATTTAATACCCAAATCCACAAAAGTAATTGGATTCAAAATTTCCTTCATAACTTTAACCATCTACCCAGATAAAATGGCCAAATCCATTCTTCTTGCCATTTTTAAACTATCCCTTATATTTGGATCCGTCAATAAATTATTCTTATCCAAACCCATCTTAAAAATCATTTTTCCATTCTCCTTAATATATGGTTCCATCACAATGTACATATTTTCCGTTTCCATGTTCTACAAAATAACAGTAATATAACTTAAATCATCAACCCAATCTCCTTCATACCAATCTCCGTCAGTATAGATCATTCGTCCTTTACCATTTGCTTTATCTTTTCTCCATTGTCCTTAATAAATTGATCCATCCTGATAGATTAAGCAACCTAAAAGATATAGATTTTGTTGAAGTACCATATCCAAATTTTTAACCTTGATGCCAACCACCTCTATATAGCGAACCATCTTATTATTCATAAACTCCATAAAAATAGCCTTCCTCATCATTTATTTCGTATATGCCTAATTCATCCATAACTTTCTTAGATTATATATTTAGACAAGAATACTTGAACTATAAGATTATAAGTAGTGAACTATGTTTGTGTTTACCATACTACTTATGGATTAGGTCGATGAGTATCATCAGATGTTTCATTATTGGACTTTATAGTTTCTTATTATTATATTTGTTGAGCCTAACAAAACTGCAATTGTTGATCTTCAAAACTAGTAAAGTTTTCTTATTTGAATTCAACAGGCTACAATTCTTCTGTCTTTTAGATATCAGAGGATTAGCATTGGCAATTGCCCATTAGATAATAAAAATAATGTATTATTCTGAGAATTTCAAAAATATTACATGAATTAAAATATACAACTTCATCTATGTTATCTAAACATAAGCATTTTTTTGAATTATTCCATTTTCTTCAATTGTAAATAATTATTTGTAATATAAACAGGTTTCTAATCTAATTTTCTAGGATCTGGGCTTTATGATAGAAAGTGTCTATTTTTTTTAGTTGTTATCTTGGGCAAAGGTGATCTTGTTACTTCATAAGTGCAACTTTAGTTTAGAATTTTGGATGGCATTTTATCTTTTAGAGAACTTTGAGTATGTTCTTTGAGAGTGGAAGGTAAATGCTCTGGAAACTCATTGTTACTCTTGTAAATAGACAAAAAGATGTACTAATTTTTTAATCTCTAAAATCTATTCATTTGTAAATTCTGCCATTTAAGTGATTTTTGTTGATGGAGGTATAAAAATTGCAGCATCTCTATTCTCTGTTCCCATACATCTCACATCCTTTAGAAATACTGTTTTTCTAATTTTATCTATTGCATAAACAGATCCTTCATATCTTATGTTTTATTTAGTCAATATAGAAACTCTATTTTATTTCATTAAATTAAATATTTAGAAATATTTATTCTATCTTAAATCAAACCTTCATCATAAATAAATAAATAATATAATTAATTCATATGAACTTTGGGTTTCGTTTCAAATAAACTAAGGCAATCAAATTTCCCAAAACTAATGTATATAAGATTTAGTAAAATTAGAATCAAACTCTCGTCAGTATAGATGAATGTCGTAAAAGATTGTTAAATTTTCAACAATAGGATTGTTTAAAGGGACATCTTGATGCTTGTTCTTAGTTAGAGAAGCAAATACTTGAATATTTGACTCTTTTGGATGAAATTCTAAAATAGCCAACCCAAGATGAAATTACCTTCTCTTGGAATGATTCATATGAGCCTGTAAGTCAGATAGAAATATTTTTAGAATAAATTCACTTAATCAAATTAATGGCATTATGAATATGCATGCTAATTATATAACTTAGGCATTCTTTATTATCATCAAGCCTAAAATGCACCACAGATCAAAGATTCTTTAAACAATAGTCGATATTTGCTTTGGTGTTATTAAAGACTTTAAGAGGTACTGCCCTATGTAAATTCTAAAATTGTATAACAACATTCAGATCTCTCTGTTGTTCATATTTACATGTTGAATAGTTATGTAATGATTATATGTTCCACATTTAGGCATAAGCTTTTGGATATAAAAAATTATATGATCATTTTAAAACACAAAAAGGAAATTAAGAATAAATGGATAGTTTAAGTCTTTTATAGGAGGCTAATAAATTGTATGATGCTACAATAAGATATTTGATATAATCAAAATAATGTAACAAAAAATAGATTCCACCAATGATTTATAATTAATTATTGGAGAAATTAACAAATGATAGCACAGTATCAGAAGTCATTTTATATGTTGAATTGGGAAAAATTATGTCAGAAACAGCCAAAGAATTCCCCAAAGAGTAAAGAATGGGAAAAGCAATAGCTTACATAAATAAAGCTGAATAAGCCATAGCAACCATTTTCAAAAAATTTAAATAAAAAAATGAGTTCTTAGTTTCTTAATAGTAATTTATTTAAAATAATATTAGAACATAAATTGCATTGTAAAAGAAAGAATATATCTATTTAAATGAAAAAGTAAATAAGAATCCTATTGCCAAAGAGTATGAATTAATACCATTAAATGCGAAATAAGATTTGATTAAACCTAGAGCACCTGAATTTTATGGTTAGAATATTGAATAAAAGTAAAAATAAGAAGATGAAAAGAGACTAGGAGTATTAAAGTTAATTGAGGAAATAAATTCAAAAAAGTAATAAGCAAATTAAAAATTGGTTGAATTCTAAAATAAATATACAACGATATTTACATAATATAATTTACAATTTATGTTAGATGCATTTTAAAATGCTGAATAATTGAAATTAACACCTTCAATTTAAGAATAGGTAAACTTTATTAAGGAAAGAGGTGGTTGGAAAGGATATTAATAATAGATTAATAAAATACATTTAATGGAATAAGAATAAGGAAGATAATTAATTAAAATTAAGACTTTAATTGATTAACAATCTTAAATTGATGGTAATATAGAATAGGGAAAGAAATAATTAAGTTAATAATAAGTTGAGGTATTTAAAAGAGTACTAGATGGTATTTAATAAATATTAAGTTTTATATAGATGTTTAAAAGAGACTTCTTGATGCTAGTTATATTAATAAAACTAATGAAGATTAAGTAAAAAAGGTTAGGGATTAATTATTATTTGTTGAATAAAATAATAATTAAATGATTAGTAGTAAAATACAGACTTCTTTATAAGAGTCATAAAGGTTTTATAAATAGAATATTTAAAATTTAAAAAACTTGTCTTTGTCTATTGAAATTATCAATAATAAATTAGAGATGATAAAGCAATAATTAGGAAGTTTAGAGAAATACATTGATGATTTGAGATTAGATAAAAGTATGAATACAGGATTAGATTAATTTTTGTAGTAATAGGTTATGAAAGTAATAACTTAGAAGTTTAATGATTATGATGCCATAGTAATATGATATTAAGTATGATAGTTCTAATCAATAAATCTTATTTAATTAGAGGAGGCTTCTAAGTAATTAACAGAATAAAAGTTGTTTATGGCTATAGCAAATTAAGATGAAGCTGAATTTGAAAATTAATTGAATTCAATTACTGATGCCTTTTAAAATCTAGATTATGGTTAATAGTTTTATGAGTATAGAAATATTTTATTATTTTTAGATCGGTTACCTTGTAAATAACATAAATAGCTACAGCTTTGTAAGATCTAATCAATAGTATTAATAAGTGATGGGATAATTTGTATAATTATTTTAAATTAGATAAAATATTTAATTTATGGATTCTAATTTGCAAAATCTCATAAAGAATTATATTCCTTTATCTGATTTCTGTCCAGATCCAAATTATTAATTTGAAGAGTTTAAAGATAGATTATTCTAACCATTTAGTAGATAAGAAAGAATAAGTAGATGTTGTGATTTTTCAAAATAAACTCAAGTGTAAAAAGATTTGGAAGATGAATATGAGACAGTTGGATAGAAAGTAGTCAAAAAGCCTGTACAAAAGAAGACAGCTTTTGTACCTTAATAATAATAATAAGTTGTATATCAATCGTATTATTAAACTGGAAAGAAGAGTAAATTATCATAAGCTGCAAAAAGAGTGATTGTTTATAAAAAATGTAGATTCAAGGATTCAATATCTATTAAAACTGATTGGATTAGTATTCATGAGACATAAAAGTAAAATATTGAAAAAGTTTAATATTCATTAATTGATATAAAAGAGATTTAAAGTATAGGAACAATAAAAAAATATAATAAAGAATTTGATAAAGTTAGACCAAATTATGAGAAAAAGATTTCTATTATAGGAGGAGAAGTCATATCAGGATCTGTATAAGATGATAAATATTTTAAATAACTTATTGCAGAAAGGTAAGGAACAGAAGAAATTCCAACTATCTACACAACTGATAAATTGTTATTTGCAGTATAAACACTCAAATATTCAATTTATCCTTGGGATATTTTAATAACTAAAAAAGGTAATTCTTTTATCTTTGATAAATGTCCTTAAAATAGAAGTGATTTAACATATTTGGAATTATAAACAATAAATGAAAATATTACAGTTGATATGCCAGAAGATGAAAAAACAGTAAGAAATTATTGTGAGGAAAGTACTATAGCATAATTGAGTTGGTAATTGTTAAGTACTTATAATCAACCAGTTCTCTTTTAAAATTCATTATAAAATGATGAAGAGACAGAACAAAATGATTAAGCTGAAAAATATCTATTTTCTGAAGATCTTTGTTTTAAATATTTAGAAGTTTCAGTCAAAGATAGAATAGAGAAAGCTTCTAAAGGAGAGGAAGTTAGAGCTGGATAAGAAAGATTTAAAGTTGTTGTAAGAACTACAGTTGAAGCTGAAAATAATGATGGATAACCTGTATTAGTAAAATCATTGAATGAATGTGAAACACCACCTGATTGGAAGAAATCATTATTATCTTAAGCAGGTATTACAACTAAGTAAATATTTAATTAAATAAATTAGTACTGCTTAAGTATATAATACTAATAATATTGCTAAATGGTTATGTTAAGCATAATTATTAGAGTGTGAAGAGATTAAGGTTGGTTATTTGGCTAGATAAAATTAAAAAGATTAAGATAAACATTCTTTATTGTTAGTGGAAACATTTACATAAAGAGATTTGGCTGCTATTATTAATTTTAAATCTGTTGAAATTTGGTAAAGTGTTAGATATTTGGTTGATTATCTTAAAACTTAAGAAGATGGAGTATATGTTCTATTAAAATAAGCATATAAATAATCCATTAGAATATTTAATGTTAAAGATAATGATGAATAATAAGAAGAAGATGAAGAATCATTATGATATTATATTTTATAAGTAACATTAAAATTACAATAATATATTAATTCTTTTTTAATGTGATTATAGGAATTATTATATTATCATAATACAAAACAATATTCAATATTAGAGATCTAATGAATACATATATTTTGAATTAAATTAAAAAAGATTTTAATTTTTTCTTTAAACAATCATGGTAAGATAATGAGTTCTATTTGTCTAGGCTAGAGGACCTAAGAAACATATGAAAAGAATTACAGCACCAAAAAGTTGGATGCTTTCAAAATTAGGAGGAAATTGGACCACAAGACCTTCATAAGGACCTCATAAGTTAAGAGAATCAATCCCATTGTCTGTTATATTGCAACATAAATTGAAATATGCTCTATATGCTAGAGATGTCTAAATGATTCTTGCTGATAAGGATGGTAATATTAAAGTTGATGGAAAAGTGAGATCTGACTTTGGATATCCAGTTGGATTAATGGGTATTATTTAGTTTATAATTTGTAATCAGATGTTATTACAATTGACAAAACAAGAGAAAGTTTTAGAGTATTGTATGATGTCTAAGGAAAATTCATTTTAAAATCCATGAAACCAGATGAAGCAAAATTCAAGCTTGTTAAAGTTACTTAAAAGAAAGTTGGACCAAATAATGTTCCATATATTGTTACTAATGATGCTAGAACAATTAGATATCCAAATCCAGAAATTCATATTAATGATACTCTCAAAATAGATTTGGAAACAGGAAAGGTTGTTGATTTTATCAAGGAAGAACCAGGTAATTGAATGCAATTAAAATATATTAGGAAATGTATGTTATATTACTGGAGGAAACAATATAGGAAGAGTTGGACTCATTTAACATAGAGAAAGACATCTTGGATCATTTGATATTGTTCATATTAAAGTATGGATTATAATCTAAATATTTATTAGGATTCAAATGGAAAACACTTTTCTACAAGAATTAATAATATCTTTACTATTGGTAAAGGAAAGAAATCTTTAATTTCACTTCCAGATGATAATGGTTTGTATTTGACTGCTCTTGAAAAGAAATAAGCTAAAGAACATCATGAAGAATAATAAAAATAATGATATTTTAAAAGTATAGTACATATTTACAAACAAAATAGATAATTATGAATTTCATTAAATTTAGCAACACAAATTTTAGGTTTCTCTTTATTTTTAATTCTGTTTCTATACCAATTCTAATTTAAATCTATCAAATATGATTAAATCATATAATTTTTATGTCTTTTCTATTCTGTCTCTAAATGACACTTATTAATGTCGTTTTCTTTTATCAATTAGATTTCCAAATCTATCATAACGAACCTTAAGAGTTGTCACATATACAAAATCTATAGATAACTTGCTGTCATGAGAAATACCATCATCTGGTAATGATGGTGCTTATTATTCCAGTGAAGAAAAGTCTGGCTTTGGAGCATGGTTTTATGATTTCATATTTATTTAAATGAAATCTTTATATGAAGATTTTAATGTATTATGATGTTTGTTATGAATCATTTTACAATAATACAAATCGAATCTGGAATAGAAGAATATAATAATGATTTATTTCTTGATATATTGTACATCATTATGATAATTATGCAAATCATTTCTTTTAAGCTTTAGCAGCAGCCAATTCATTTCTTCTTCTGACTGCATTTGCTCTATTTAACTTTACTAACTTTCTAAGAGCTGCCTTTTGTAATCCAACTCTTGAAGTACCAAATCTCTTTCTAATAACCTAATATTATTAATAAATTCATTACTCTGGAAGCAGTGTGTACTCCATGTTTAACAGCCAAGGTTGAGGCATACACTGATTGAGTATTTTTAACTTTTCTATCAGCTTATTAGAATTTTGTGTTCTTCTTTTCAACCAAATTAATATTATTAATCTAATTCACTTTTCCTGAGGTTGAAACAACACCTACTGCATTCTTACTGATGAATCCTTTAAATTAATTACATCAACCCAATTACCTGTACTGCTATATGTCTACACACCTGTGTTATTGAATGGATCTGTTGATAATGTCAATCCATTTCTCTTAACCAAAAAGGCATTGTGTCCTTTAACCACTTCCCAGAGAACTTATTGTGACATTAATTTTAAAATAGATATTAATTTTTTTCAAAATTTTCTATATTAAGTAATTCATTAATGCTAACCCTCACTATTAAAAATATTCTTTGCATGTGCCATTGCATTCTCAGAATGTAATGCATCCTTACATTCTTTCTCTGCCAAAATAAATACTACTATTGTATCTAACTAAAAAGGTTTAATCAATATTTTACTTTAATAATAAAGTTGATAATTGACAATACTAACACAAATGTTTATATTCCATCTGCCCAATTATGTGAAAATGTTGATGAATTCCAAAATGGACCCCAATAAACCAACCAAACAAAATTAATAATCCAAGAGTATACAAATAAGTATATCAATCTAATCTTTTATGAAACCTATTTGATTTTCCTATATATTTTACTGGTCTATTGATATCCCATAATAAATATGCAAATGCAAAAAGTGGTAAATTATAATCTGGTCTAGCATAACAAGTAAAACATGAGATGAATGCTATTGCTAATAATAATTTCTTAGGCCACTCTTAAATTATTATATAAATATTACAATTAAATATTATATTTTTACCAAACAATTTTCTATTTACTTGATAAAATATTGTAGGAATAATCCTCAAACATTAATTTTACTCGTTAAGGAATATTATTTAATTTTTATATTCAATATTGATGGAAATAATAAAATATAAGAAGATACTTTTATTTATAAATTAGTTTAGATTGAAAATATATATACATATAATGTAAAATCTATTATTCATATGCAACCATTGATATAAGGATAATATTATGAAATTTCTTAATTGTTTAAGAATATTATGAAATTTCTTAATCTCTTAATTATCAAAAATATATGAAACAACTTGTTAATGCATTAAATTAATTTTAATTAATGAATATTACTAAAAATGAAAATAGTCATATACTAAAATCACAACATTTCATTAGAGAATCTCTTTATACTTTGATATTTACGGATACTAACCTTGTTATAGCAGCTGGCTTAGAAAAGTTTATAATTTATTAATTAAAAAATGGGTATTTAAAATTTTTAGGATAAGTTATTTAAAATGATATTACACTTTCATTATGCTAGATTAAATGTTCTTAATCAATTTTATAAGGGAATATTGATGGAGAAATTAAAATATGGCATCATACTAGTTTACATAATTCTAAGTATATTATGAAACTCTAGAAACATGATAGTACAATATCAAATATTACTATGAATAAAGAAGAAGATTAAATTTATTCATGTAGTACTGCTTTAATTGTCATTGATAGAAAATAATAATATAAATATTCTTAGAATATTTTATAAAGTAATATAACTATAAGATGTATGAGTTTAGAAGAATCTTAGAATAAGATAATTGTTTGTGGACTTGAAAAATAACTCATTATTTTGTAATAAAATCCTGTTGATTTAAAATGGAATAAAATATAAAAAATAAATATCAAAACAAATGGAGAGAGGTTATGCTTTATTAATGAAAATCAATTTGTATTTTAATAATATCTAAAAAACACAATTTAAATATTTGAATTTAATTGTTCTAATAAAGAATTTTAGAAATAAAAAGAAATTCCAATAGAGAATGGAATTCATTAATGTAGTTATGGATTCTAAATGTAATTTTCGAAAGAAAAATAAATACTAATCAATAAAAGTAGTCAATATGTAAATATAATAAAAATAACAGAATAAAATAAATTTATTATGATGTCACATATAGACTTTGATACAGGTAGCATATACGGTTCACTGAGTGAAGATGGAAAGTATCTAATAACTTGGGATAAAAAATCAAAATGTGTATAATTATGGGAATTGAGTGATTTTAATTTTTGACATTAATTATATATATATACAATGCTTTTTAACTATTTATTAATATTATAATAAGTAGATTAAAAATCCTTAAGAAACTAAAAGTTATCAGGAATCCAAATTAAGATGTAACTTTATTTTGAATATAGAGAACTAAACCAAAAATAAGAAAAACAAGATAAAATTGAACAAGACAGATGATTCTGAAAGGAAGTGTTTTTAATTATGATAGAAAGTTTTTGAAAGTCAATTTTATTTATGATGATAATAATATATCATTATTGTTATTATTACTACATCTATTAAGTATTTAATATAGAATTGGTTTAGGATTTGTTTAATTTGAATGCTTTATCATGAAATTCTAAACTCCTTGAGATATTTTTATTTAATGAAGATGGGGAAACAGATCTTTGTTTATCTTCAGTAGTCTATAAATATGTTTTTGGAGGTTGAATAATTTATGATTATTTAATAGGTGATTCAAAAAGTGGAGTCTATGATGGTTATTGAATCTAAATAACATTTGTTTTTTGTATTTTCTGATTTTGATAATTGATTATAGCTTACTAATTTCTAAAATAAGTACTTTAAAATATCTTCTATCTACTGGGAGATATTTCAGAATTTGATTTATGTGTTTTTCTAATACTTTCAACAATAATTTTAAATGAATCTAATTGCATTTAAAGATTATAATCTAAAGTTGACAATATCTCATCTAATTTAATTGTCTTAAAATTTAATTATTATACTAGAATCTATAGATCCTAATATAATTCATCTGACCATAATTCATTTATTGTTTTTTATTCAACTATTTTAGAACAATGTTGTACTGTTGTAATCACAGCTGATTCTAATACTTTTTAAACTTTATTGATTGCTAACATAATATTTTTTTTTTTCTTTATATTTTGTTCTATAGTTAATAAATTATTTAAGTAAATTGAATCATGTTATTAATATAATATTCTTACAGATCTTGATGATTTATTATTGTGTCCTGGTTCAAATAATAAAGTGACTGTAAATCTAATATTTGCTAATTAATGTATTCTCTTTCTTATTATCTATTGTCCATCACAATAATTATAATAACAATGAATAGGCAATCCCAATATTGTAGATATAGCTATATAATGATGATCTTTCAATATAAATTGATCATCTTCATTCAAATTTCCTAACAATTCAAAAATTGCTTCTTATTTTGATAATTTTCTACCATTTCTAACTAAACAAGAACTTTATTTTTATGTATACAAACTCAATAAAATACATCTATAAACATTAAAAAGTAGTTCTATTCCTTCTTGATTATTTAAATGTGAATAAATGTATTCTCTTTATAATTTCAAATGAATGCTTCCTTAATCTTTTTCAAAACATGGAGTTATTTAACTAATAAATTTATTATAATCTGCAACAATCTTTTTAGTTTATTCATTATCTGAATGCATTTACTCTCTTATTTCATACAATACATCAATTTCTTACCAACTAATCAAACTATCCATTATAGCTGCTATTAACACAGCTGCAGTCTTAACATATCTCTTAGTATTATCCATTGGTAATTAAATTTCTGGTCCACATTTAGGATAATCACATATAAAATTATTCCAAACGTCTTTTGGAATATCATTTGGTTTTACATTTAAACTTGTTGCTGAGTAATTTGTAATACGTAATGATTGCATTCTAATTTGTTTATTTTTTAATATAATTTAAATAATATTTACTATAAACAAAAAGAAAATAATTACTATTTATTCTATTCTACTTAAATATTAGATTCAGAAAAAGAATTCATTATATAAATAGTCTCTTAAATAAGTATATTATTTAATATCAACTGATTAGTTATTTTTATTCACATCAATTTAATAGGATACTCTCATCAATAACATTTCTTTTCTTTTGCTTCTAGATTTGATTAATAAACAGATTACTTTAGCAAATTTCTTAAGTCTTTTTTGTAAATTTAAAAACATTCTATATTTCTCATCATTACTAATATCATATTATTTTACAATAATTTCATCTAATATTTCTTTAATATTAATATATTAACCTCTTTCCTAAGAAGAGACAATAATTAAATAGAATAGTAAAACAATAAAGATGAGGTATAGTATAATAAGAATCCAATATTTAAAGAACATGAAACATTACCCAAAAAATATAAATAACATAAAAATATTGAACAAGAAATAACCACCTTGTAACAATTCTTCATATTTATCCTTCATAACAGGTATAGAATTATTTATAAATAGATATTTATCTACCCAATATATTATCAATAATGAAATTATTGAAAATGGAATAATTAATGGATATTAAAATCCAAACATCATGCTTATGGCAAAAATCTTGCTCACTACAATTTGTTTTTAATAAAAATTAAATTATCTTGCTTAAAATAATTAATTTGCTTCTCTTTATGTTTTATGATTAGTTTTTTTCATTTTTAACTTATACATTTTAATTTTCTTCCAAAAATAATTATAATCAAAAATTTCAGTTATTGCTGGAATAATTAGATTCAAATAACTCAATGTTATTAAATAATCTATCATACCTTAATTTTACAACATTTTATAACTAGTTTAAGTAAAGTTATTTTAAAACATATTCCAAGTCTCAAAATCCAAACTTTACAAGTAAAACATATAGTATATCATATACTAAATATAATTAAATATATTTACAAAATGATAAATTACTAATGCTAATCTAGATAAGATTATGGTTCCTATTTAATCAAATATCATAAAAGTTATCATTGAGAGTAATGTTAAGCAAACATCTAAAAATTGTTTAAGTATTTAATCATCTTCTCCATTAAAATTAGTATTAATTAAATCATATCTTAATTTTAATATAATAAATTAGGCTATAACCAATGGTTGACTGTATAAACCTGCAATAAGAACTTAGATACTAAATTGAAAATAAGGACTTCTTATTTAAAATTTCTGATAAAATTTTTAGTCTTATACCTTACAAAGTTGAATAAAATCATTTTTAATTTAATCTAATTTAATTATATCATTATCTGAAAAAAATAAAAATGATTATTTTAAAGTCTACTTAATATCTTCATTATCATCAAAAACTTCTCTTAATATAATTTTTTTTCTTAAGTAATAAATTATAAATACTGTTATACTTTTTCTCTCAAATAAGTGAATTTTAATTTTTCAAATAAAACATCTTCATACTATTTTAAATTTACAAGATAAAATTGGCTACTTATTTCAGAATTTCTATTCAAAAAATTACGAATTTCTTCATTTTTGATTCTATCAGGAAAATAAACTCCTGTAAGCAACAAGTAAAATGTCTTCAATGATATTACAATTTTGACTATTTATGTCTTAAAATATCCATTTTTAAATTAGATGAAAAAAATAAATATTGTCAAAAGAATAACAGCAGCATAGTTTAAATCTGTTAGATTAAAATAGGTGGGAACTTAATTCCATATTGAATATATTTTAAGTGAATTTTAATCACAATTTGAATGTTTTTCACATTCATCTCCTTATCTGTTATATAATAATGCAAAAGGAACAAAAACAATGCTAGATAATTAGAAATAGTATGTTTACCAAAGAATAGTAAGTTATATAAGCATCCATTTAATTGTTTGAAAATATTCAGATGCTACAAAACAGTCATTTGATTTATTTAGATCACTACATAATTTGAATTTAATATGATCTTTATAAAAGTTACAGCAATTGCATTAAACAGAATTTTATTGAGGTTATTCATAAACTTTATAAGCTAACTAATGATTAATTATTTTTTGCTACTCCATGTAATTCAGCTTTTTATAAATCAGCAGGAATCTTAAAATAATTATAAATGATATCAGGAAAAAGATGTGACTCACTTTATGAGATAGATTCACTATCCATCTATAGATAATATTATATTTAATTATATTATTATTATTAGAACCTATTTTTGTTGTCAGAATACATTTATTTCAAATTTTTCACATGTTGAATAATTGTTGTAAGGGATCATTTCTTATTATGTACATTTTAATTTAATATATATGTATAAAACAAACAATTAATCTAACAGATTAATATTATTATATTCAAAATAATGAATGATGTTATTATAATAGATGAGAGATTAAAACAATTATAGGAGGAGGTTAAGATGATGGAATAATAATATGGATTTAGTGAAGAATTTTAGTTGAAGGAGGTGGGAAATCGATTAAAGAAAGAAGATAATTCAAAACAATAAACAAAGAAATAAACTAATAGATATTAAAATTTACCTCATTTTGTTTAACAAAAAGAGATCAAATAATAAAAAATGAAAGCATAATTGTCAAATAAATGGGTTGAAATATTTTAAGAGAAACCATCAATAATGCAATTTTATGATGTCGATAGATTTCTTCCTACTCTTCAAAGTCCATATGATATTCAAATTAAGCCTACTGTGCCAAATGACGAGGATATTTACGAAACCTATATTGATAATTTAAAATATGATTGATAACATATAATTCATGCTAAAATACTAATATTTTATTGATACTTGTAAAAACAAAGGGCAATAAATTCCTTAATTATGTGATATAGTTAAAGAGAAGATCTTGATTGGATATTCAGATTTAGAAATATGGTTTTCAATAAAAAAATACAGTGATCACATCGATTAAGTGGTATTTTCTAAATAATTATAGTGAATAGAAAAAGATATGGGATTAGACAGATTAAGTAAATTGCAAATCCTCTCTAGATAATTTTCTTCATAGTTATGCAGTTGAAGTAATAATAAAAGTTTTAAATTTAGATTCATAATGTATTTGTAAAATATAAACAACACTTAGAGAAGGTGAAATAGTTATAATTGATTGATAAGAGAATATTGAAAATTGTATAGGATACTATTTGCTATGAAGAGATGGATGCAAATAAATCATTGCAAATTACATTTTAAATAATGAAAATTGATGAATTTAATATATTAGATTTTTAGAAGGATGATAAAAATTATGTTTATACATTAGAATTATCATATTAAACAATGTTAAGGAAGATTAAGGGAAATGTAGAGACAGTTGCTTAGAGATTAAATTTTGATTAAGAAATAATTATAGATTTGACAATAGACATAGGAACATTACAAATTAATCTATTTTAAGAATTTGATAATGATTAAATATGTATAGCCTAACGTAATTTGGATCCATTCACACATTTAAATGAGGAAGTAAAATAGTTTCCATTAAAAGTAAATGGGAAAGATAAATACATTAATCTCTAAATGAAAATAAATTGTTTAGATAATGTTAATGGTTATTTAAGAACTAGACAGAAATATTTAAAAGATCAATATGAAAAATTATACAAGTATACTTATAATATAGTATTCTAACTAGGAAATGTCATAAATATAAGACTAAACTAACATTGTTATTGAAACCGTTTTAGTTGATAAAGTTTGATGATGAGAACATCTATTTACAAAAGATGTAACAAAAGTAGAAGAATAAGGAATGTTGGAACTGCCATATTTAATGAATCCTTAAATATAGATATAATTTATTATACTCCAATATATGTTGTTGTTTATTCTCTTTGTCTCGTAATTAAAACACATAATAGATGAATTTACCAAAAATCTCATTTTTTGATGATCCTAAATCTTAATTATGGATCAAGGATGTCATTTAGATGTCAGATCCAATAATTAGTGGTACTTTGATCAAAAATTCAAAGAAAGGGGTTTAGAAAGAGATTAACTACTTTATATAAGATGGAAAGTTTGCAAATAATAAGAAATATATTGATCTTTAAAACGTGACATTGGATAAACTAAAGAATTATGGTTTCAAATTGACTAGGAATCGAAAAACAATAGAGTTATTTGCCCATAATGAATAAGCACAAGTAGTATGGTATGATTATATGAAATCGTTTTGCATTTAAAGAGGCTTTAACAATGTATACTCTATAAACAAATTGATAGGGAAGGGTAATTTTGCAAAGGTATTACGTAATATCATAAGTAAAAAGGTTTATAGTGCATAAAAAAAGAGTGATCAATCATTGTACGCTGTAAAGGCATTTGACAAACTAAAATTTCAAGACATTCGAATTGATAAGGTAGAAATGAAGATTTACATATTATAAGCCTGCATTAATTAAGGAGTTATCCATAATGAGAAAGATGGATTTTCGAGGAGTCATCAAATTGTATGAAGTTTATGAAAATGACAATTACATTTTTGTAGTTTGTGAATTATTAGAAGGAGGAGAACTCTTCAATTAAATGAAGGGTAAAGCCTACGATGAAAAGACAGTGGCAAACATTATGTACAGAATCCTATAATCTATTGATTACATCCATTCAATGGGTGTATTACATAGAGATATTAAAGTACACAAATTTGAGTCATAATAGCCTGAAAACCTCATACTTCGTTAAAAAGGAGACATGGCAGATGTTGTAATAGCAGATTTTGGTTTAGCTGATTATTATAATCCATCTGGGGATTATATGTTCAAACGTTGTGGAACTCCAGGATATGTTGCACCTGAATTATTGCAAGATAAAATATATGATTTCAAAGTGGACATTTTTAGTGCAGGTGTATTAATGTTTATAATGTTGACTGGTGCATCACCATTTAAAGCAAAATCTTATGATGAGATAGTGATGAAGAACTATCATTGTTAGATAGAGTATAGTTTAATTAACAATCATCCTCTCAGTGAAGAGGCAATTCATTTGTTAAGAGCATTACTTGAAAAAAATGCGGATCTCAGAATAAGTACAGAATTGGCTCTTTAACATTAATGGTTCTAGAAATAGGCAGACTATCAGTTACATCTGTAATTATATGTGATCTTATAGTAATCAAAAGTGAGGAAAACTTACCTAGACATAAAAGAAATTCAGATTTGTATGCAAGAACACCACTTATGGGTTAAGAACTCAATTAATCATTAACATCAACTCCTCTTAGTGTTACTCCTTAAATGAGGAGTAAATCAAATACAGCTGATATCAATCGAGAAGAGCAAAATGGAAATACATTCAGATAACAAAGTTAGTCAGTTAAAGTTTAGAAACAAGAATGTATATTAGAAGAGAATGATTATAATGTTGTTGAGGATGATGATATTCCTCGTAGTAATCAAATCAAAATGTATTAGATCTAACCTAAATTAAAAAAAAGTAATTGATTTTAGAGTATTATTTTTAGATTAAGAAGAATAATAGAAGTATAATGTGGATAATGCAAACAGCATTCGTGGATCACTTAAATAAGCTTTTTGAATAATATATTTAATTTACATCATTTTGTAATTATAAGAATGTTTTCTTATTTACCTCCTAATGTCAAGCATTTTTTTAATTGGGAATTACCTTAATATATTGGAACACAATATGATGGAACAGAAACATTTAATCCTTTTTCAAGTCCATTCAATAGGATTATCAATGCAGCATGGCATACTAATCCAGATTCAACTCATCATCATACTATAGATTATAGATTAATTAAGGCCATTTGTGATAATGATATAAATGAAGCTAAATTAGCTATTGATCAAAATCCTAACTCTTTGAAATCTACATAATATGAATTTACTCCTCTTTCTTTAGCTGCTTCCTTAAATCGAACAGCCATTATCGATTATCTATTATTAAGAGGAGCATCAATAAATGAAATTGATAATCAAGGTCGTACTCCTCTCATTTAAGCAGTTATCAATTGGTAAATTGAAGCCATTAAAACCCTTTCTGAAAGAGGAGCTGAAATTGATAAAAAAGGAAAATATGGTTATAATGCCATAGATTTAGGTATAGAAATGAATAATTAATTGAATAGCATAAATAAGAGGATATGAATAAATAACTAAATTTCTGATATCACAAAATAATAGACGTCTGAAGTTTACATATCCTAAATTTGATGTTACTCTCAAAATTGAAAAGTAAATAGAACAATATAAAGAGATTACAAAAGATATTGAAAAAGTAATGTTTGAACCTAAGAAATTGCCATTCAATAATTATTAAGGACTCTATTAGATTAATTTATTATGATTAAAAATAACGTAATTTAATTTAAACAAAAAATTTATCTAGAATATTCTTCTTTCAATACTTATTTACTATACACGCATTACAATTCGAATAAATTAATCAATGAAATATTTCTTATTACTATCTCTTCTCCTCATTGTATTATCAAAAGAATAAATTGAAGAAGTTGATGGTGTTTTATAACTTACTAGAAAAAATTTCTAATAAGCTATTGATGAAAATCCAAGATTGTTGGTAAAATATTATATAGATTCATGCAGATATTGGTATAAATATTCATATAATCTTTAAAGCGAAAAAATGAAACCCGTATTCATTGAATTAGCTAAAATGTTAAAAGATTATGGATTTGTTTTAGGAGAAATCAATGCTCATGAAAACAAAGTTCTTTGTGCAAAAAATAATGTTAAAGCCTATCCAACACTTAAACTTTATAAAAATGGTGTTGTCTCAGATTTTCCTAATTAATCAGAGTCAATTGAATTATTGTTTGAATATGCTCTATAAAATGCTTATGATAAAATAACTACTTTAAATACTTAGGAAGAGGTATCTATATATATATTTTATTCTTTTTAGATTGATTTATTCTTAAAAAGATCCAATTTTGCAGTACTCAAATATGTTAATAATGATGATGATTTATAAAAAATAGCTGATGAGAATTCTGCAATTAAGTATGGTATTGTTGCAAATCCATAACTTTAATAAGCTCATACATCAAAATATACCTTATTTTATAAGGAATTACCAACACCACTTAATTATGATGGTGAAATTGATGGATTATTAGAATGGATCTCTACTAATGGATATCCTGATGTATTCTCATTAACAGAAGAAGAGTTTCTAAAAGTGGAGAAAGATAAGATACCTTTAGTTGGAGTTGCTGGTGTAAAAAATAGCTAATTACATAAAACTCTTAAGGCTTTGTCATAATTGCATAAAAATAAAATTAGATATGCTTTAATTGATCCAAATTAGAAATTACCAAATAAGAGATTCCAATATTTGATTAAAAAGAAAATAATTGCTAAAAATGTTGTGTATTTATATAATTTTGAGTAATTAAATTAATTATTAAATTAGAACTAAAAAAACAAATACAGATGAATTTACAGATGAATCATTTGAAACACATAAATAATTAATTGAAATTTTATTGGATGAATCAATGAATGGCAATGAATCTCAACATTCAGCTTCTGACAAATATATCTAAGGTGATGGTGAAGTTCATGTCTTAACTACATCAAATTTTAAAGAATAAGTATATGATAATCCTAATCATGTATTTGTTAAATTTTATGCACCATGGTGTGGTCATTGCAAAAATTTAGCACCTATCTATGAAGAATTAGCCTAAGAATTAGATAGAAAGGATATTGTTATTGCTGAAGTTGATTCTATAGTTGATAGAATTGAAGGTATTGATATTTAAGGATATCCAAAATTAATATTTTTCAAATCTGAAGGAGATTCAAAGAAGAGAATAGATTTTGATGGAACTAGAACAGTTGAAGGAATGAAAGATTTCTTATTGAAATCATTATCAAATGATTCAAAGAGTGAATCATAGAGTAAATTAACTGAAGAATCTTTGGAAGTTAATGAATCTGATAGAGTTGATATTCCTAATGATGGATAAGTGATTTAATTAACGGCTGAAAATTTTGAATAGATTGTATTAAGAAGTAATTAAGATGTTTTTGTTAAATTTTATGCTCCTTGGTGTGGACATTGTAAAGCTATGTCAGCAGAATATGTGAAATTAGCAGAAGAATATAAAGATAACAAAAATGTATTGATTGCTGAATTAGATGCCACAGTTCATAAAATACCAATTGTTGAAATTAAAGGGTTCCCTACTTTGATTTATTTTAAGAAGGGAAGCACTAGAGTAAACTAACTTTAATATAATGGTTAAAGAACTGTATTGGCAATTAAAGAATATATTGAAGAAAATGGAAGTTTTGCTTAGAAAAAAGATTTGTGAATTATATAAAGAGGTTAATTAAATTATTTTAATTTAATGTTAAAGAGAGAATATCTTATTTAAAATGTATCATTAAATATTTTATAATTTTTTAATCAATCTTCCTTTCCATGGTTTCTATTAGATTTCTTTTGCAGTTATTTATTTTCCTTCATAATCCATTTATTTGGTAGTTATATACTAACCTTGATATGCACTACATGGAATTATTTCTTCTGGTTTCATAAATACTCTCAGGGGTTTATAATTTTTTTAGACAAAAGATTCTTAGTAGATAGATTTTAATTGATTTGGATATATTTTTGTAATGGTTTAACTATTGTATAATAAAGAGTTTATACTGAAATTATTTTTACTTAACATCATCTGCTGTTGGTTAGTTTTCATCTTTAATTTTCCAAATGAATTAATTTCTATAATTAGTTCTATTCATTAAATTGGCTTTAACTGTAGTTCGAAATTGTGGAGCCTTAAATATAGTGGGATTATAGTCCTTCCAATTGATGAATGTAAGCAAGACTATTGAATGAAAATTCGTACATTGTTAATAGTTTGTCCAGTGGGTAAATTTGGAGATTCATACATAGACTTAGCAGATGTTCTTGGTCTATCTTATGGTAACCATTTGTAATTATCTCTTTAAGTAGAGTTGAATGCAATGGATGCAACAGGTAATCCAATATTATCATAATGAGATTGTGTTATGATTGGAGTAAAACATTTATTTTATTTGGGTACGTAATCAAATCTATTGGATGTGAGCATTCCATATGCATAATTTAATTCTAATTTCTTTTTGTATTAACATATGCATTTATTACAAGTGCATTTGGCACAAGCACATTAAGCAAAAATATGGCAAAGATATGACTAATTGTCTTCTACATATTGTTCGATGTCTGGAATGTCTTTTAAGTCTTCCTTAAATATCTGTTTAAACTTCTACTCATCACAATAATCTAACCAATCAAAATCTATTTCAAAACAAAGAGGTTGAGTAGTCGTTGAAGATTAATGTGATACTGCAGATTTAGGAGGAGCTGCACTCTCCAAGTTGCTCAAGTTTAATTTTTCTATGAATGTGTTTTTTAACTGTTCTCCCATCTTATTAGGTTTTATTATTGCTCCATCTTTCTTACTCTTGTAAAATTTCTTTAATTAAGGTTTTTGTAACAGACTGGTTGCTCTGTTTCTAAGTTCCTTTTCATTTAGCACATCACTAAACCCTGAAGACTTTGTCATCCTTGCTTATTCTATTTCTCTTCCAATCGATACATATGTAGATTTTTTAGACATTTTTTTATTTTTAATTATTTCCACTTTAATGAAAACAACATGAATCAATTTTGCAAAAATCAATTGGTCAAATGGATTGCCATAATTTACATCAAAGACTATTCGTTTTAAATTTAAGATATCGTTACATTTTTTAAATTAGGATGACACAATCTTCAATAAGATTTAGAAAAGATCATAATGAAGGAATAAAATTAATGGTTAATAAAATTTTGGATGTGTTCATTATGGAGAACTACCTTGAATTTTTAAAACATATATTTATTATTTATTTGAGTATTTGAATGGCTGGCTCTTTAATATTCAAATAATAATTGAGGATTATGATGAATTTATAATCCATAAAAATTATCAAATTAAATACTAATTTATTGCCTACCATCACAAGGATACCTATTAGAGTTAAGAATATATTATTAATTCCGACTCAATATAGAATTTTGATAGTTTTTAAATAAAAACATTGATAGCTGTATCAAAAAAATAATCTCTATTTAATCAATAAGGATGAAAGTGGTAAAAATAAGAATAATATAATATATTTGATTGATAATTACGTCATAGTTGTATATAGTAAGTTTCCCCCTACAGAAAATTTCATTTTATGTTTATCTTAATCCATGACATTGTAAATATTTTTATTTAAATAATAATATATTAACTATTAAAACACAAACGGCCAAAATTATTTACATATGAAGATCTGAATAATATTCAACTCTGTCATTTAAGATGAGTTAATTAGTTAATAATGAAGATATGATTGTACTAGATATAGAGTATCGATAGATTAATTGACCTTAATGTAAGAATAATAGTAAGATTATAAATAAAAAAATAAACTGTAATAAAAATAAAAATAAAAATTAATCTTTACTTAATTATTAAATGCTAAAATTTATAAAATAGAACATATATTATGATCATAATTCTTAATATATCTATTCCTATTTTTGTAAATATAAATTTAAGTGTATAAATCTGTTTCTGTAATAACAATAATAATTATGCATTCTAAAATTAATAAAATTTTAATAACAAGTTTAAGATACATTTGGTATGTGAAAAGAATATTAGTTTAAAATTAAGATTGAAAAATTATATTGAGAATGCATTAAAAGAAAATCCCTACAGAATTACTTATTTTAAAAAACAAATAAAAAAAAGGGTTTTTATAACTTAGGAAATGAAATTTTAAATGAAATTTTAAATTTTCATAAAATTATAACTTGAACAAAAATTATTTATATTATATATATACTTATTTTCAAATAATAGAATATGTTGTAGAGTGATAATTTAATATAATACAATAGATATACCTAGTTTATTTAATTTTATTAAGATACTTCTATGATTTTATGTTTCTATGTTCTTAAGCAAAATTTCAACATATTACGATTCACAAAAGGTATATTTTCTTTTTAAAATTTAACACCTTTGTATCTATTTTTAGAAATATAAAGAATATTTTATATAATATATAAACTATCATAATCCTATTTATAGAAAATTATGAATCTGTTATGAATCAGTAATAATAGAAACAATAATTGATACCTATTTAATCAAGAGGATAAAGAAAACATAAAAATTAAATAAAAAGAAACCTAAGTAAACAAAATTAATATCACGAAAAAAATGTTAATTGATATATGAAAGGAGAAGATTTTGAGTATTTAAAGGGATAACTTTTGTAATTATATACTATGTATCAAAATGGAATGGGCACTTTAACAGATTAACCCAAAAATATTTTCTCGATACCAATATTATTTTACTTTTCACAATTTCAAAGGTTCAATCTAATTATTTTAATGAGCTTCAATTAATTGGAACATGCCTACTTAAGTACTCATATACTAATTCAATACTAAATTTGATTAGTATCACAAACTTTTAGATGTTTAAAATTTTAAGTTTGTGCACAATAAAGTACCTAAATTTAGCATGAAGTTCTCGAAGAAACATATTATTTTGATTTGATTGCACTTTCAAATAACTTTAAAATGGTAATAAAGCGATATAATAAAGATGGACAACTTATTTTTTATAAATATCTTATTAATATGATAAGAGCTAAATTAATGCTTTTATATTTCAGATTTAATCATATTAATTTATTGTATCTTAATTTATAATTTAAAGACGCAAAAAAATAACAATAAGAAATTGATATTTTTTATATGTTGAATTAAGTTCTTTAAGTCATTGGTGTGCAGTAAAATGAGGAATAATAAATGGAAGCAATTTATGATGATTTTCAGAGACCTCCAAAGATTAAGATTGCTATGATGCATGCTGCAGCTACAAAATTTGCAAAGACTGATCCAAATATTGACCTTGATAAAACAAATGTTTGTCCTTGTTGTGGATTACCAACAGTCATTGAAGAAATACCACTATGCTCTTCTCGAAATGAGTTTAGTTTCAATGGATCAGGGATAGCGTTGTATTTTGATTTCTTAGTTTTTTCTGGCGTCATCGTATTTGCTTATATGTACATAAATTTATGGCAATATATTAGAGCCATTAGTTGTGGATACAATATATATGTTAATTCTCATGGAAAGAGATGCAGTCAAATAAAGAGTAGTATTGCTGAATAATGTAAAACAGATTTTTTCAACTAATTTTCATTGACTAATGACAATGAGTATTAATATCTTTATATATCTCTTAGATAATTAGATGAAATTCGAAGCATTCTAAATTTTATATCTCTAGTTGTGATACTATTTTTGACTTTATTTTATAGAAGACACATTAGCAAAATTGCAATGGAATTAGATGATGCAGCTATATTAGCTTCTGATTTTTCAATAATTGTTGAGAATATTCCTAGAGATGCTAAAGAACCTGAAATTTAAGAATATTTTTCCTAACCATTTCAAAATGAAACTGTCGAATTTAGAAAACTTTGCATAGCTTATGAAATTTAACCGTACTTAAAACTAAATACTTAAAAATAATTAAAAGAAACTGTGCTTACAAGAGTACTTGAATTAGAAGCTGAAGGAAAACAAATACCAAAATCAATACCATCTAGAATATAATTAGAATAAGAAATTGCTAAAATTTCAAAGGAATTAGATTATATGGAAGATCATAGAGCTACTATTTTCGATTTCAGTGGTATTTGTGTAATTACTTATAATTATGAAAAATAAGCTGACAATGTTTGTAAGACATTCAAAGCTACAAGATTCTAAATTTTATTAGATTAATTAGGAATTGAATAAAGTTAATTCCAATAATTTAGAGATCATAATCTTTTTGTTAGAAAAGCACCAGAACCTGGTGATATTATATGGGGTAATCTTGGAATAACGATTAAAGAATAATATAAAAGAACTTTGATAACAAATGCAATGACTCTCTTTTTATTGGCGATTGGTTTTGGATTATTAGTTGCATTATCTTATGCATAGAATATTATTAATAAGAATATCTAGAAAGGATCAACTGCAGAAGCAATTGTTATACCTCTTCTTGGGTTTGCATCTTCAATCTTAATTGCTATTATTAATGTTGTTTTGGCTAAGATGATTGTAAAATTTGCTGAATTAGAATAATAAGCTACTAGGACAGATTATAATGTAAGTGTTGCTTATAAGATGGGAGTAGCACAATTTCTAAACACTGCCATCTTGACCTTAATTATTAACCTTTTTATATCAGAGGATATCAAGAGTTTAGATTAGGCTATTTGGTAGACAGGTGGACTTAATTCAGATGTGATGTTGATTTTCATAACTAATTCTATTATGCCTTGGTTGACTCTATTGTTAGATGTCAATTATTTTTATAAATTATATGTAAGACAAAAAATTATTAAATAAGGGGATAAGTGTAAATATACATAAAATGAAGCTAATTAGTAATATTCTTATATATTTTTAGAGCTTTTGAAGGACCAACGATTGATTTATCCTAAAAATATGCCAAATTATGTAAAACCCTTTTGTTTACATTTTTATATTCAGCTTTATTGCCAATTGGAGTTTGCTTTACTTTTATCTCAATAGTTTGTATATATTGGACAGAAAAATATTTGTTAATAAGAAGAGATTCCAAACCTGCACCAACAGGAAGTGCAATGGCTGAAGCTATGATCGATTTTTATATAGAATTAATTCTAATATTGTTCTCTGTAAAAATATTAAATTAATTAATTAGTTAGGATGCACTTTTTGGGAATGGGTGAATTACAAATAAGTTCATGTCTTAACATGGTTATAATTGGGATTATCAACATTACATTATTTAATTCCTATTTAGAAAATATGTGGATGTATAGTGGATTTAGGAATTGATAATGCCACTGTTGAATCCTATGATGAAAAATTCTTAACCTTTTATGATGATTATGATAGACGCAATCCTGTAACTTTGGATGCTGCTAAAGAGAATTGGATTAAAATTTAATAAGAAACTGTTTAACCTACTCCTTAACCAAAAGCAAGGTAAAATTAAATAATTTAAATCATAGTACTTAACTCAAATAATAATATCATTAAATTTAACATATTACAACAGGTAGCACCAAAATTCATCCTATAAATAGTAGAAACAGTAGAGAGATTGATGATTTATAAGAACTTCAGGTGTGATTTTACTTATAAATAATATTTATTTTTATCTAATTTAAACTAAAAGCATTCTGTCAAAGTTATATTAAAATATATATAACAGATTCAGTATGAAATGTCAGATATCTAATACTTATAATAAAATTTCGGATGTTTTCTCTCAAACTCAGATTAAACATGCAGTTGAAGGATTGAGCACTTATAGATAGAGGATTAAATTAATTGATCATATAATTGATAGAAGAGAATAAATTGCAAAATCTGAAGATATAGCAAAGATGTAACAATATGCACACATCTTTAAAAAAATGTTAAATAAATACAAAAAGAAGAAAAGTGATTAAGAGCAGTAAAAAAAATAATAGAGATTGGAAATGGTGATGTAATTACTAAGTGGAGAAAAAAATAAAAAGCCTGAAATCAAAAAGGATAATAGACTTGTTCTCAGATATTGTCAGAATGGTAATAAACATCATCTAACAATAAATAAAAGTGTTGCAACACAATCAACAAAGGCTGATGATACAAAAATATAGGACAATTCATTACCTAAATCTAGAAAAATATCTAGATTTTTTACTGAGAAGGATCCTATGCAAGTAGAATCTTAAATAGAGAAAGAAGTATATGTATTTCTAGAGAAAAATAAAGAACTTAATTGTTTATAGAAGGAAAGGTTCTTGAGACTCACAGATGATAATAAAAAATTTCGATATTTAGAAAATTAAATAAGATAATAATTAAAACAATAAGAATATCAATAACAATAAACAGCAGTGAAAGTAAATTAATTATCAATAATTTTTAGAAATATTATAAGGTTTCAAATATATTCCATAAAAATTACTTTAAAGGAACTTCTATCAAAATAATGAAATCATAAAAAACATAACCTTTGTAGATAGATACTGATTATTGTTATACAGAAAGATAGAGATTTTAAGACTAAGAATCATTTGTTTCTTATACAGAATTAAAACTAAATCAATTATATACTGATTCAATTCATGCTCAGAAATCTTTAAGATCCAAACATTAATCTTGTCCAAATAGTTTACTTTAATCATATCTGATTAGTACTAATGCTAATATTATTGATGTTTCTAATTAAAAACTATTTTAAACAAAAAAATTACATAAATGAATTAAACAATTTTAATAATTATTTGTGATAATTAAATATGTGTTATATATAAAAATGATATCAAAAATTTGAGTATATAAATGCTCATAATATTGTACGTACAAATTTATTTATTTATTAAATATGTAATAAACTATTGATACAAGGGAAATAATAAATGTATACTATGGTACCACATCTGGAAATTCATCACGTCTAGCCTTCTAGTTTGCAGATGAAGCTATACAACATAAATTTATACCAAAAAGTACATGAGTATATTTAATTAAGTATTCAATTTAAAAGAGTTTAATCCTGATGTATTTGTTTAAACAAGACTCAATGTTTTCTTTGTTTCAACTTATGGAGTAGGTGGACCAACTAGTGATGCTATAGACTTTAATAATTGGTTATAATCTAAGGATAGAAAATAAAATGAATTATAAGGAGTACATTTTTCAGTATTTGCTTTGGGAAATACAAAACATGAACACTTTTGTGGTATGGGAATGAAAACAGATGCTAGATTAGAAGAACTTGGAGCAACAAGAATATTCTAATTAGGAAAAGGTAATTCTTGTGATGAGACTACTGACAATGATTATTCTGTCTGGGTAGAAAGTGGATTATTTGCAGCATTAGAATCCTTCTCTCCATTAGTAAGGGTACCTGCAAATTAAGTTCAAAGTTCTATATACAAAATAAAGGAATTTGAAAATGTAGATGTCTTAGTTGGAGAAACCTTATCATTTTAAGCATAAAAATACATAGATTCACATTCTCTTAAAATTATAGAAATTAAAGAATTACGTAAGGCTCCAAGTCCTGGAAATTCAACATTGTATTTAAGTTTAGAATCATAAAATATTCCCTACAAAGCAGCTTAAAATATTGCTATTTATCCTGAAAATACTGAAGAAAATATACAAGAAATTTGTTCTATGTTGAATCTAGATCCAAAATTTATTTTTTAAATTGAGACTAAAGGAAATCACCCATTTCCAACTCCAATAAGTGTTCATAATTATTTGAAGAAGTATTGTGATTTTTTAGGACCTATAACTAAAAAATAATTATATACTCTTTCATTATTAGTTGATGACCCAAATACAAAAGGTGAGTTAAAATTTGTTTCATCTCATTAAGGAAGAGAATAATATGATACAGATTATTTATAAACAAGATAATGTTTTTTCAATCTAGTAAAATAATACAAGATTAAAAACATACCATTATAATAATTGATTGAATTATGTCCTTTAATTTCACCTAGATATTTTACAATTGCATCAAGTCCATTAAAATATCCAAATAAAATTGAAATCATTGCAAGTGAATTATTAATAAATAAAGAGAGGGTAAAATGTATAATTATATTTTTTAGTTAGGATTATGTTCTTAATTCTTAAGAAATGTAAAGGTTGGATAAGAGATTAAATGCTATTTATAGGATTCAGCATTTTTAGTTCCTCAAAATCCTTAGGCTCCTATTTTATTACTAGGAATTGGAGCTGGATTGGCTCCTATGAGAGCATTTATTTAAGAAAAAGATGAATATATAGAACAAAACAAATTAGATTAGAGTCCATTTAAAGGTCCTATGACATTATTTTTTGGTTGTAGAACTATGAATGATTATCTATTTAAAGAAGAATTAGTAGAATATGAAAAGAATGGTACATTAAATTAATTGAAAGTTGCTTTTTCTAGAGAGGGATAACAAGTAATTAAATATATTAATATAACAATTAGATAAGGATAACAAATTATTTAGATGTTGAATTTATAAATTAATTTTTGGAATCTGGTGGTATTATCTATGTATGTGGATCTACTTAGATGGGTAGAGATGTATAGATTGCAATAGAGAATATGTTTAAATAGGTAAGAAAAGTGATGCCTTACTTAGCCTATAGAAAAGTGAATGAATTAGAAGAATAAAAGATATTTGTGAAAGAATTATGGGGATGAATTGGTTTGATGTTATGATTATGATTATGTATCAATCATTTAACACGTTTAGAACAGAATGTTTTTACTGGGTTATATATAGGTCCAGGAGAATGAGCATCTTCTTTTTACAGTTTTTCATCAATCCAACTAATTTTGGCTTACTTTCCTATAGTAGCATTTGGAGAAGTCTCTCTTATATCTAGAAGTTATAAAAATTAATTTATACGTTTTTCAGCTACTTCAGTTTTATATCTTCCTACTCCAGGAGAACTTGTTGTTAAACTATTATCTAATTATCTTTTAGCTTTATTGAAGGTGGTTGGAGATCCTCTCATTTGAATTGACATTTCACTCAAAGGAATTGTTTATTGTTGTTTGATAGTTGAAATTTTACTAGGTGATCTACTCACATAAGATTGACTCATTGTCATTTTTTTAAGATCAGGTTCTGATTGTCTTTCAATTTTTCTTGTAACTGGTGATATAATTTCTGATTTGTTGTTATTGAGTTAAAATGTTTCATCTGAAATCAAATTCATTGAATTAACTATTTGATTCCATACATTATTTGATGTAGCAGTTAAAATTAAATCAAAATTACTCTTAAATATTTGAATATTTCGATTTAATTGAATTGAGTATTCAACCTTCTATCCCTGTCTTTACATTGCATTAATCACTTCCTTTAGTCCTTATAATATAAATATTATAATTACTTTGAGATGCAAAGTTTATTTCATTTGTAAAGACTTCTTCCAAAAATGTTGTCAATTATTATAGATATCCTCTCTTTTAAACAGTCTCAAATATGTGATTTATGTCTGTATACCTACCTATTTCAGTTTAGATTGATGAATTCATTTAATTAAATTTAATTATATATATTAGGAATGCTTCTATGCGCATATAATAAATTTTTGAAAAAATTAAAAAAAATCAAAATCTTTTTGCATGACTCAAGGAAAGAATAAGAAATTAGGAAAGAAGAAGGGATAAAAGAAGACCATTGACCCATTAACAAGAAAAGAATGGTTTGAATTAACTGCCCCTGTCCCCTTTAGTGCTGGTGGATTTGGCTATACTTGCATTAATAAATCTTAAGGAACAGGTATTTGATATATATAAAGCTTTTAGTCGTTGCCACTGAAGCAATAAAAGGAAGAATTGTTGAAGCATCCTTGGCTGATCTTCAAGGATAATCAGATTAAATGGCATGGAGAAAAGTCAAATTAGTTATTGATGATGTTGAAGGTACAAGATGCAGAACTTCTTTCTATGGCCTTGATTCAACAAAAGATAAGATCTTTGGAATGATTAAAAAGCGATAAACTTTGATTGAGGTACTTTTAACTTATAATTTTTTATTAGACTTATGTTGAAGCTAGATCATCAGATGGTTATATTTTGAGAATCTTTGTCATTGCATTCACCAAAAGTATTAAAAATCAATAAAGAAAAACCTCTTATGCTTAAAGAAGTTAAATAAAGGATATTAGAAAGAAGATTGTTGAGATTGTCCTCAAGGAAGTCTCCAAAAAAAGCATAACCTAATTACTTAATTTTTTCAATCAAGAAACTCTTTCAAAAGAAATTTAAAAGGCCACTAGAGCTATCTTCCCACTCTAAAACATTACATTAAGAAAAGTAAAGTTAGTAAAGAGACCCAAGGTTGATGGTAATAATGAATATTTAAATTGTTAGCTCAAAAATTGAGAGAATTTTATGATGATTCCCAAAGAGCAAAGGGTACAGTCAGAAGATAAGGTCAAGCTGAAGATTAAACTGCTGTAAATCTTATCAAATAAGGATAAATCGATAAAGAATAAGTCCAAGTCCAATAATAAGAATGATGAATTTATTACAGTATAAACAAAATAGTACATATATTAATATTAGAGAGATTAAAACAATATATATATTGTATTTGATATCTTGATCGATAGTGTATTTTAAATATAAAGATTTTTTTTTAATTTAATTTGAGGAAATAAGATGTCTTAATAGGCTTAAAAGGGAGGAAAGGGAGCATAGACTAAAACAGATGCTAAGCCATAAACAGCTGCTTAAACAAAAGTTGCTAAACCTTAAGAAACTAAGGAGAATGTTATGAGAAAAATTAGAATTGAAAAATTGATGGTTCATATTTGTGCAGGTGAATCAGGTGATAAATTGACAAAGGCTGCAAAAGTATTGGAAGATCTTACAGGATAAAAACCTGTTTTTGGTAAAGCAAGATATACAGTGAGATCATTTGGTATTAGAAGAAATGAAAAGATTTCTGTCTTTTGCACCATTAGAGGTGATTAAGCTAGAGACATTCTTGTTAGAGGTTTAAGAGTAAAGGAAATGGAATTGAAGAAGAGAAACTTTTCTGATTCAGGAAACTTTGGATTTGGTATTCAAGAACATATTGATTTGGGATTGAAATATGATCCATACACAGGTATTGAATTTAATAAATACAATTAGGTATTTTTGGTATGGACTTTTATGTTGTGTTGTCAAGACCAGGATTGAGAGTTGCTTAAAGAAAATCAAGAAATTAAAGATTGGGCACATAATAAAGAGTAACTAAAAAGGAAGCAGTAGAATGGTTCAAATAAACCTTTGAAGGAAACGTCTATTGATACAATACAATATTACATTAAATATACATATAAAAATATAATTTTTTATTTAATATGGGTTGTGGATCATCGTAACCAGCTGCAGAACCTGATCAAATATCAAAATCTTTGAAAAGTGCTAACACTTCAGAAATAGAAGACTTGATTGGCAAAAAAATACCTAAAGTACTATGTAGATAATATTGGTAAGTTACTAATTTAAGCAGAAATGAGACATCGATTTACAGTTGATGAAGAAGCAATTAAAAAGTATTTAAATAAAACTTAAACATTAGTGACTTAAATTAAATGTAATCTCTATAAGAAAATGAGAATGTAGTGGCAAGAGCTTAAAAAAAAATATAAAAAAAATATAGAGGAGGAGAGGATGTTGAAGGTTAAATTATTGAAAATGTAAAGAGAGTTGAAAGAGAGATGCAATGTATAGAATTTTTACAATTTTTATTTCTCAGAAACTGATGTTGATCTAATCATTAAAAGCTTCAAAAATCATTTTGTCTTTTTTAGTCTTCCATAAGAATCTTTGCAAAAGTTAATAGAAAATATGTTCTATTGTACAATAAAAGCAGGAGAGTTTGTTTTTAAATAAGGAAATTAGGTTAATGAACTTAGTTGATATAGTAGGCTAGTGCATATTTCGTTATTGAAAGAGGAGAAGTCTAAATAATTATCAATGAAAATCCCATTAGAGTCCTTAAATAAGGAGATTAATTTGGTGAAATTGCTTTACTTTATAATGCTACTAGATCTGCCTCTACAAAAGCTCTTACAAATTGTGGATTTTGGTCTTTAGAAAGGGCTACTTTTAAGAAAACAATTGAGGAGATAACTTTGAAAGAATATGATGAAAATAGAAAATTCATAGATTAAGTATGTATTGATATTGTATTAGGTTAATTTCTTTTCTTTTATGACATCTGAATAAAGAGATATGATAGGACATGCTTTGATTACAACTAAATTTAATCCTGGATAGAATATTGTGAATGAAGGAGATTAAGCAGATTCATTTTATGTTATAAAAAGTGGTTAGGTATAAATATTGAAAGGAGATAAATTAATAAGAAAAATGGGTGCAAAAGATAGTTTTGGGTATAAATAAATGTTATGATTAATTTTAGAGAGTAAGCATTATATGAGAAATCAGTAAGAGGAGCTACAGTTAAAGCAGAAACAGAAGTTAAATGTGTGGCATTGGGAAGAGAGAATTTGACTAAGATATTGGGAGATAAAATATAACTTATAATTTTCAATAATATAATGAGATGGAGTTTTGAAAAAAGTTAGATTCTAAAATAATTAACAAAAATTTAATTAGAAAAAATATCATAAAAAGCTAAAATTGAAAATTTTAAAAAAGGTTAAGTTATTTTTGAAGCTAATAAACCATGTGACAAATTAGTGGTTGTTTTAGAGGGTGTATTAATAAATTCAAAATAAGAATCAATAAGTAAAGGTTCTTGTTTTGGAGATCAATTTCTATAAAAGGAACTATATGGATCTCTTCTTGAAAGTGCTTTTTCTATAGTAGGAGATGGAGTATTAGCTACTATTACATATTAAGCTTTATTTAAGATTTTTGGTGGAGATTTAGAAACTGCCTTAAAGAAAAATGAAAATTCTCATGAAAAGAAAATATAATAAATTGGTTAAAGAGAAGATGCTTCTCATATTGTTGTAGAAGATTTAGTATATATAAAGAAATTAGGGGAAGGACAATTTGGAAATGTATATTTGGTCAAACACAAAGAAATTAATAAGGCATTTGCTTTGAAAAGTGTAAGCAAAGCATCTATAATTGAATAAAATTTAGAGAAACATATTACGTAAGAGAAAACAGTATTAGAATAGATAAACTTTCCATTTATTATGGGATTTGTTAGAACATTTAAAGATGATATGTCAATATATTTTTTGGTTGATTTCATTAGAGGAATGGAATTGTTTGATGTAATAAGAGACATAGGATTGTTATCTAAGCCAGAAACATAATTTTATATTGGTACAATGATTCTTTGCATAGAATACTTACATTCTAAGAGTATTGTATACAGAGACTTAAAGCCAGAGAACATTATGGTAAATGCTCAAGGTTTTATGTATTTAATTGATTTGGGAACTGCTAAGCCACTTTTAAAAGCAAAAGCATGTAGAACATATACAATTATTGGAACTCCTCATTATATGGCACCTGAAATAATGGCAGGAAAAGGATACACATTTACAGTTGATCTATGGAGTATCGGAATATGTATGTATGAATTCATGTGTGGAGGAGTGCCATTTGGTGAAGAATTAGAAGATCCATATCAAATATATGAAGAGATTATGAATACTTAAATTAAATATCCTACATTCCTAAAAGATAGATATGCCAAAAAACTGATGGAACAATTAATGAATAGACAACCTGAAACTAGATTAGGTTCATCTTATTCAGCATTGAAGGCTCATCAATGGTTTGATGATTTTGACTTCGATAAGCTATTTAGTAGAGAACTTAAACCTCCGGTATTTTTGTTAAATAACACTTTAGTATTTGCCTAAAGCAGAAAATATGGTCTCTGAAAATGATATTTAAAAGAGATTTAATCAGAATAAATTAGTTGTTTAAGAAATTAAGAATGAATAAAATAATCACAAAATTAAATACAATAAGCATCTTGCTAAAGATCCTAATTGGGATAAAGACTTTTGAGTAAATATAGATGTATCAATTAATGAAAACAACATATTTCTAATTTCATCTAATTGACCATTACTTTAAAATATAATATTATATATTTCATTATTTTTATTAACAATCATTATTGCAAAAATTTACACTCATCTTTAATTGGTTTTACTGATATTTTTGAAAACTCTATTGATAAATATGTAACTCTGAGAAGTAGTTATACACTTATTATAAAATATATCAAGAAATTATAAAGTTTTATGTGGTTCTCTTTAAATTTCATCAATAAACTTTTAATTAAAACTTCCTCTCCTTGTTAATGTGTTAATTTATAAAAAATTTTGGGATTTATTTCTAAATTGAAATTTTTGAATTCTTCTAAAATCAAAGATCTAAATAAACTTGATTCAGGAAAAGGAGCCTCTATTAGTAATTCTAATGTAAATAATTTTCTTATTAATAGATTACAACAATATGTAAGTAATCTGTTACATGATACTGACAGTTGTGATTCTGATGATATTGTATAAATAAAATCTTTAACGAATTAGAAAATCAAAAATAACACTGGAAATTTAAGAGGTGACAGTATTTTCTAATAAAAATATAAATGATCAATAAATAGTGTAATTTAATTTATAGATTAAAAAACACTTGTATTTTTAATTAATTTTTAGATTTTTCTCTTAAAAAGCACTCTATTATCTAAATAGCACTCTAAAATATCCTAGATTTATAGAACACATCATGGTTCAATAGTTTTAAGGATAAATACTATTAATTTATGAGAAGTAGATGAGTGATAAGTGAGACATTTTGGGCTTTATTTGATTGGATAAAAAATCCACAATTTGAATATAATAACCGCGAATATATTGGCGCGTGATTACTATATTAAAATTAATGGATATCTCTGTTTGCTAAAATCCCAATCACGATTCTTAACGTCTAAAATATATATGTGTGGATCCCACTTGTTGTGTTTCAAAAAAAATAGGTATTCCTTATAATTTAATTTAAGGTTGTGCTGATTGTTTTCTTGATGATCATATTACTCATATTAGAAAAACAACTACTTAATTTAAAGAGCATGTAAATCAATCTATTGAATAAATATCTTTAATTGAATTCTAAAAAACGACAAGCTCTCCATAAAAGGATTTGGATAGTCAAATTGATTTTGAATTAGAAAATTGCCTTGATTGCATTAAATCAAGATTTTCAACGATCAAAAGCGATTTAAAGTCTCAAATTGATTGTGATATGACAAAAGTATAAGATAATTGCACTTAATTTCAATAAAACATGAACAATGAACTTGATCCATTCAAATTCACAATCTAAAATTAATTACCTACTTTAAATCATAATGAACTTAATTAATTAGTTAAATTTTACTAAGAGGCCCCAAAAATTCACAAACATTATTCTAAAGCATCTGAACTCTTATAAGATGAAAAATAAAAAGTAAAATAAAAAAAATAAAAATACTTAAATAAAATGAGAAATATAATGCAAATATTACTTAAGGAGTTTAATGAATTAATGACATCAAAAAATGTACAATTTGATGACGGAAGTGAATATGAGACTCCTTAAAAATAAGTAATGTCTCCTAATAAAATGATAAATCTTGTAGAAACTGCACGGTCTTCAAGACGCTTTCCAATGTCTTAATCTTAAAAAAAATATTTTTTAGCTGCAGTGACAAAAAAATTAGATTGATTAATTTATTTATTATTTTTTTATATTTATAATTTCATGATTCTATATAAAATCCACTTTATATTTCAAACTATATATATAATTAATTAATTTGATTATAAAATAAATTAATTTAATTTAAATAGAATTGTATTTGATAGTTTTAATTGTCAATATATAGCACTATCATAAAGTATTACAAATGAAATAAATGTATAAGTTTATGAATAATTAAAGGATGTATTAATATAATATATATATATCGACAAATTTAATTATAATACTAAAAACAAAGAGTTAATTAAGCATTAAATTTTATAGTGAAAAATCTAATTGGATTGGATGCGATTGATTACTTATAAATATTTATAAGATAAGTTTGTTTAACAAAATTTACAATATAATTTATTTGGATGTATTAAAATTAATCATTTTATATATATCCCTTTTTGTAAATTCACTTATGAAAGGACTATAAATTTTAGCATGCAAAATCACCAAAGATTATTAAATATCTTTATAGTTTAATTAATATTTAATTGATATTATTTAACATATTAATCATTAAAATATTATGCTAAATCAAATTTATTGAAAAAAGTCTTCAAACAAGTAAGTTTCCTTTTTTTTCTTTGGTTTTGGTAATTTTTTAAGTTTTTTATTCAAATTTACAAATATATCATTTATATATTCGCTCTTTAGATAATAATTTGTATCTCTTATCTCAACTATATTAAATTATTCTAAATATTTGGTAAGTTGATAACCAATTGGTATTTCAATATTAAATTGTTATCTGGAAATATAATCAAAAATCTTTACATATTTTTAAATTAAATATTTCTTATTCAAAAAGATTACTTTCTACTTCTATTCATAAAGTACATTATGCTAGAATGAATTTTAGGTAGAAATCGAAATCTTTATAATGATTGTCCAAAAAATATTATAGTTTCATAAAGTTTATGGGTTTCTAACAATTCGAATATGGGATACAGTAAGTAATATAACTGATATTTATAAATCTATTATATAAATTTTATGACTTTTTTGAATCCAATATGCTTACTAAATAAAATTATTACTAAGATTTTTATGAATTTTGACGACTAATGCAATTATTCTTAGATTCCCTCTGATTTAGTCAAAGATTAATTACATGGAGTATCACTCTTCATAAACTGAGCTTTATCATATATCAATCCATTTTTGGTAATACTTTTTTTTCCTAACACTTATAATCATCAATAGAATTTTAACTTTAATAAGTAATTATTTGTCCTATACTATTTCAAAAATAGTCTAGATTCTTACATATAAACTGCAAAATTATATGATTGATTTTCTGTATAAAAATCATATCATTAAATTCTTTTCAAAATCTTAATAACTTCATTTATTGTAGTTCTCTTCTCCAGAAATTAAATTTAATAACTAAAATGATCATATTGTAATTGTTTAGGTTAGTGGATTTGAATATGAATAAAAAATTAGATATTATTATTAAATGTTAATATATAAGAAAGCAACTCCTTAGGGTATCATATTTTGAATTATAAATAGAACTATAAAAGTATAGGGATGATCAAGTTAAGAATTGGAAGAAGGAGAAAGATTTATAAAGATTAACAGAAACCTAAGTCAATTAAATGATGGATTTATTTCTTTTATTTGCTAGTCAACGTACATTTACAATAAGAGTATGATATTATATGATATGCAGACAAAAGATGTTGAAGCCTAAAATACTCTTTTGAGAGTGAATGAAGAATCAACTTTATTTTAGAATGTTTTATCAAAAATGATTCTTGTTGATGAGGACCTAAACTTTATCAATTTTTTGAAGCTTTATTTGCAGTGCATTGTAATTATAACAATGAATTTTTTTTTATAGGGTGAAGCACAATAAGAGGAATAATTAAAATAATTATTTACAACTCTAACTGCGAAAGGGACAATCACTTTGGAAGACTTGAAGAGGTTGGCTTAAGAGTTAGATCATTATCATCTTAAAGGAGAAGACTTAAATGAAATGATGAAAGTAATTTCTGCAGATGGCCAAGAAATTACATAAGAAGATTTTATAAGATTTTATACACAGATAGTGAAAAGTTAAAGATAATTATGATAAAAATTATATATAGGTTTAGTACATAATAAATAAACTATTACACTATTCTTGAACTCAATGCAACATGTACCTAGAAATAGATCAAACAAAACTATCTGAAGCTGGCCAAAATCTATCATCCTGATGTTTACAAGGGAAATGATTCCAATAGGTGAGATTTTAATAACATTTTAGATTCAAGCTTATTTAAGAGGCTTACAATATACTTAAGACTCCAGAAAAAAGACAATCATATGATTAAACTATATTTAAGGAAAGGGCCTTTGCAAATTAAGAGCAAACTCAAAGTAGTGAATCTGAAGAAACAACATAGAAGAATGAATACACAGCTAAATAAACTAAAGATGGAATAAATTTCACATTCACAAAAAAGGAATATAAGGAAGCAACTGAGGAAAAGATTGTTGAAGAAGAATTTAGAAAATTTATGTAGGAACCTCTTAAAATTAATCCAGAAGAAGTGAAAGTTTATGAAAATATTGTTGCTAGATAAATGACAAAGGAGCATAAGGCTTAAGATGAATTCATTATTGCCAAAGAAAATAAATGGAAAATCTTCTTTTTTTAAGCTCATTAGATTGGGTATGCCTAATAAGTTAAGGAATATATTAAAGGTATAAATTAATAGTGGTAATAAAAAAAGAATGATACTGAAGAGATGAGATAATTGAAAAGATAAATGCAAAAGCGTATTGCTAATGTAAATTATTTATATCATTAACTTTAGACCATTTTCTTCATATTTATTGGACTTTCTCTACCATTCTTTTATTCAGCTTTAGCAAGAAGACAAGAAATTGATAAAGATTTTAAAGAAGATTTAGATTTTCTTTACAAAGTAGCAGATCAAATGGATTATCTGGAAATATCAACTAGGTTTGTCTATTGAGATAAAATTTTAATTATATAATATAATAAGAAAAAAGATATTAATTAAATTAATTTTTTGAGAAAAAATAATGTCTAATTAAGTTAATTTTGGAGAAGGGAAAATTAATGATAATTATCCATCTGCTATAAAGACAATGATAGAATAAGGAAAAGATCCAAAAGATTTATTAATTTAATATTGCAGACCATAATGTAAATGGTATGATGATAAATACGACAGATGTGTAAAAGCATTCTTATCATTGAAAAATGCTGATCCTGAAAAGAATTGTGTACATTTAACAATTATTCTCTAAATAGATGTATCCATACAGAGATTTGGTGACATGTGTTGAAGCATGTGTTTAACCTAAAATTTAGCATTCACTCAAAGGCAATGAACACGGTTTCATATTCCATTGAAATAATATGATCTATAATAAACATAAATAATTATTATTATTAAAAATCTCATAACATTCTGTTCTTTTAAGATTCAATTCAAAAATTAGTTTATTTTTATAATTAAACTCTTTTTTTAACAACAACAATCCTATATTCTAAAAGAGAATCAAAAATGTTATTATTCATTTGGTGAATAATAATATTCGAATGAGAAATTAAGACTACATTTAAAAATATATAATAATCAGAATTTAAGAACATATATTGAATGATATTCTAATTTTTGACTGTATTAGTACTGAAATATAAGTAAAAATTATTTAAAAAGCTATAAGTCTTAATTATGATTTTAATCCTGCATAAAATCTGAATATAGTTAAACATTAAAACAAGGTTTTGACAAAAGAAAAAATAAAATATCATAAGTAGTTCTTCTATTAAGATTTTAAGTTGTTTTAGTTTAAGTTTCTGCTTAATACCATTATTGAATTTCATTTAAATTATAATAGCTAATTCTTGACTTGATTTTCTGCGTACATCTTTCATTAATTTAACCCATAAAAAATTAAATAATTAATAAAAAATGTCATCTAAAAACTATAAATTGATTCATGAAAAAATTCCAAATACTACACGTTATAGAGATGATCAATTACCAATCAATAACAAATACTATGTTCGATTTACTTAGGATTCTACTAGAGTTCTAGATTTGATTGAAAAGGATAAGTAACTTCCACATAAATCAATGATTGATCGATTTTGGGGATACAAAACACATAGACTGCCAGAACCTGTACTTAAAGAAGAAAAACATGTTCAATTGCCTCAGGAATTTAATCATTAATAGGAAAAGCAAGATATTCTGCCTTAAATCGAATAATAAACTGAAACCTAAATGAAGAAAACCATAAGCCTAAAATAATTTAAGGAAAGTTTGCTTTATGAAGAAAAAACTAATTCTATACCTAAAACTACGATTCACAATCCAGTAATTGAAGATTTAATACGAGATAGTGATGTTTTCTTAAAGAAACCTTAATTATTAGAACAAGTGCAAAGTTTGAAGAGATTAAAAGTGCTCAAGAAATATGAAGCAAATCAGTAATTTTAAGTTCTCATTTAGTTCTAATCTTCCTGGAATAGGTAAATTACCATACATTATCAACGATTATCATTCAAAAAGTACAAATCCTGGATATTCGAGAAATAATAAAGGAAATTTTTTTACAAGATGAAAAAATTTTAAGATATTTTTAAATTAACATTTTAATATAATATATATGAACCATCATTAAGAATTAAGTTATAATAATAGTAGAAACTCTATATCAATGTTAAGGGATTGCTTTAAATTAATATAGAATTGAGACTAAGAGAGATATGATTAGAAAAATAAATTGAAATTATATTTTTATATTATTGATGCTATAATTAGAGATACTTTTTCCTGATGAAGGTAAAAACATTGAAATCAACAATTTTAAACCAAACTTTAGTTTATTTGTATTGCAAGGTTAAAATCTATTGTGAATGTTCTTTGAATTAATAAAGAATTTTTTGAATTATTTAATTAGTTTATGAGAGAATTTTCAGGAATTATCCAAGAATATATGAACTGAATTAAAGGATTTATGAAAGAATTTTAAAAACCTAGAGGATTCTGAGGTCAATGAATCAATAATTTGGAGATGTAATTAGTATGGAGGCAAGTGATTTATAGATTAAATTTATTAAGTAGTAAAATTATCTGCTTTATCATTAATTTTAAAGATGCATATTTATCCTACTATATTTAATTCTAATAGTCAAATTATTATACAAATTTTAGATAAGTTTAATTATCTTAAAATTGGGCATGAAACAATATTAGATGACAGCGTAGGAATAGCTTATAATATTAAATTATAGGATTTGGAATATGAATGAGATTAATTATGATTAAGTATTACGGTTTATATTAACAATAAATTAATAAAAAATAAAATCATATTAATTTGGATTATATTTTACACAAAATTTATGACTTTAGTTCTTCTCTTTCTAAAAAGTCTTTTTCCCATTAGTCAAGTTGTATCATTTCTTAGAAGTCACATCCTAAAACTGACAAATTAATTGATTTCAAATTTAATTAATTTAATTAATCAAATAAGATTTTACATTTGCTAAATTAACTATAATTGGCCATAATCTAATTCTTAAGATTAAATCGTTTTTAGAAATCAGGATAGTAGTTTTAAATCAATTTAAATTTATGGATTTATGTTTGTATTAATGGAATAATATCTCTAAAATTTGAATTTGCCATCTATTTAATCCTTTTAAAAAAATCGATTCTCTCTTAATAACTAATCATCCATTAATTAAATAACTCAATAATTTCCTAAAGCAACATTTTTACTTAATGATATTCAGGAAATTCTAATTAATATCAATAAAATATCTTACCAACATAATCAACAATAAAATCATTCATAATATTGATTTACATTCCTAAATATTTAGTTTGAAGTCTCTAATCTAAATCTTGATTTTCTACACATTTTTATCTTAGTTATTTTAATTACTTATTTTTACTATTATCAAGATCGTTTTCTTTAAATAGACTATTATAACTCATAAATTGTTCCTTTTAAAATGGAATTTCATCATATTATTTTATGATTGTATCTATTCGATTCATTTGTTTTTAATTATTTTCTTATTCACAATATTAAGGTTTTTATATTTCTCCATGACCTTTTTATTATTTTACTCCTTTTTCCAATTAATTTTAATATTATGACCGCTATTTCTTATTTTGATTCTTTAAGTTTTGTTAATTTTATTGTTCTTATTAATCTGTTTTTTGAATATTATGTTTTTATTTACGATTATGTAAATTAATCTAAGTTTATTAAGATTCTTATGAATCATCTTCTGTAATTAATTAATGTTAATAAATTGGAGTTGATTTATGATTATAAATCTAATCTTATTTTTGAAGGGGAATATCTATTTATTTATTTTAATCCAACCTATCAAAATTTTCTTATTAACTTCGTAATTTTTCTTAGATAATTTAATCTTATAAGGCTATTTCTAATTATTGAGTCAATTCTTATATTTATTTTTGGAGTGATTTCATTATATCTTAATATTTTGTCTCTTAATCTTTTAATAATTAACTATGCTTTTTTTATTCATCTTGTAATTTTTTAAGTTTAACATATTCAACTGATTTCAGTCTTGCAATTTCACTTTTTTCTCTTTCCAATCTTTTTTTCTCAGCCTCAACTCTTTGTTTCCATTCTAACTCAAAATCCTTTTACAATTAATTTTTCTCATATTCTAACTTTTTCTTATACTACAATCTGATTTATTTCTATTTTTTTTAAACCTCTTCATTTATTTACTCTTCTAATTCTTCTTACATTTTGAATCTTAATTATTACTCCAATTAACCTCTTTATAGAGAATCATCAAATTCACGAATAACATCTTAAGCTAATTATTCCTTCTATTATTCATAGTCAATTCTTATTTGCTTTTCTAATTCTTCTCGTATTTATTCCTCATTACATTAAGACAAGGCATCTATTTCTTATTGAAATTTAATTTGATATTCAATTTATAATTCTTAGTTTACTTGTTCTCTAATCTCTTTCTCAATATCAGGGAGCAATTCACGAACTGTTTCTAAAATAATTTCGTTAGACATATTTTAAAATATTATCAAATATAATGGAATTAAAGTCTAACTTTGGTGGCAAATCATCTCTAGATTAGGATAGATCAGCTATAGACAAAATTCAAAACGAAGTGAAATTGATATATTTCAAAGTCACTCAATAATTATTAAAAGAGGAAGAACAATCAATCATTCTCAATTTACTAGCCATCATCATTCAGTTCTTTTAAGCCATTTATATTATCTTCAATCGTCAAACATGGAAAATTTGGTAGACTTTTTAAGTGACTGAATGGCTTAATAAGATATTTGGGTAATGTTAAATAAGCTAAAAAGATATTCGATGTTGGTTCCTTACTTCTAAATGCTATCATTTCCAGCCCTTGTTGCCATGATGTATGTCTGTTTAGGTTTAGTAGTATTTGCATTTATGTTGATCTTCATTCTAAGCTATAGATTGAAAAATGCATTTACTTGGCCAATCTATATTTTGAGAATTTTGATTCAAATGTTCTTATCAGTTCTCTATATGCCAATGATGGATATATTTTTTTCTTTGATTGCTTGCACAACTGATGAGAATGGAAACAATATCAACTAAATTTTTAATGAGGTTACATGCTGGTAAGGTATCCATATAGTACATGGCATTGTATCCATTTTGGGTATTGTTATATTCTATCTATTTTGTGTCACTTTTGCCATGATTTATTATGAACCTAGGTATCTTCCTAAAGAGCCATAATCGAAGAAATCTGGTAGAAGTTTAGCTATTTTTCTAACCTATGAATTAGTCATGATCATATGCTATACATTTATGGTCGGAAGATCATATGATTACCTATTTATTTTGGTTATGTTGATTGGCAGTTTTATAGTTTTTTGGAAAATGCACATTGAAAATCCTCACAATAATGTATACGTAGCTAAATTGTGGTCTATGCTTGTATCTGTAAATATGTGGAGTGTTATCTTATTATGCTTTGCTAAGTTTCTTGAGGGCCAATTGTTTTTTGGAACCATTTATGCTTGGCTATCAGGATTACCTTTAATGATTATAGCAGTTCTGAAAACTCAAAAATTGAATTATGATTTGCTTTTGACAAATCTAAATAAGGTTTCAGATCCTCAAGAAGTCCTTAATTTGACAGATCATCTTATCAAACTCTATAATATTTAAGATGCTGATTCATAATTAATGATTGATGGATTCTTAGAAATACACAGAGCAACTTGTGCAAGGGAAGATTGTTATTTAAAATAAAAAAAATTACCAAATTAGAGGTTGGCTAAACCATTCTTTAAAGATTAAAATCTTTAAGAAAGAGATGTTGATTTACTTATGGTTTTAGGATAAATTTACTTTAATTAAATCAAACGATTCCCTAACGAAATTGCATTAAGATTACGATACGCATTGTTTCTATTAGATCTAATGAAGTAGAGATAATAAGCTCTAAATGAATTAATATAAACTGAACAATTGTGTCCTAGTTTTGATAATGAATTCATAATTTTTAGGTATAAGTAGCTTGTAGAATTTGAAATGAATACAGCATAGAATGAAAATATGGGAAATTTAGATGTTGCAACAGAATTAGCATTTTAAAATCATATGAGATCATTTTAAAATAAGATTGAAAGAGCTACTCTAATGCATATGGATTTCTGGTCATAATTATAAGAGGATTCTCCAGATTTAGGCAAAATGAACAATATTGGAGCCAAAATCAATTTAGCAATCACTTAAGTTGAAGAACTTTGGAATAAAATGCAAATGATGACATAAAATTTACCGAAGGCTATGAGATTATATGGAAAATTTATCATTGAAGTATTATAAGATAAAGATTATGGAGAAGAATTATTAGAAAAGGCTCGTAGATTATAATAGTAAAATAGTAAGAACAAGAATAAATAAATGATTTCAATATTAAGTGGTGAAGATTTAAGTCAAGAACCTAATCCCACTACTTTAGTTTCAACAGCGGCTGAAAAATTTGCTTAGATTATTAATTTAAATTTATCATGTTGCAATTTATTTGGTTATAGTAAATCAGAAATGATAAATAGAAAGATCAATATTTTTATGCCAAATCTTTATGCTAAGTTTCATGATTCTTATGTTGAACATTTTCTTTAGACAAATGACAATAAAAATATTAATAAGGAAAGATTAATCTATATAAAATTGAAATCAAATTACATAGCTCCATGTTTTTTAATGTTGAAAATCATTCAATCATTAGATGACAATTTATAATTAGCTGCATAATTTAGATTACCTAAAATATTTAGACCCACATGCTACATAATTACTGATTCAGAAGAAATTATTGATTCTATATCAGCTTCTTGTATTCCTTTGTTGAATATAGATTAAAAAGTGGTTTCCCACAAAAAGGTATCTTTGATAGATATCTTCCCAAAATTTGCAGAAAATAAATCTTTATATTTGACAAAAGTAGGAGGACCATTGTAATTTTCTGCTTACTCTTCTTAATTTAGTAATTCAAATTTAACAGAAGAGAAGGAACAAGAACAAATGACATTTATGTGTTATATGTCTGAAATAATGAATGATGCTATTGATTAATTAGCAGGTTATATAATTAGATTAGAATTATAAGGATAAGATTAAAGTATGAATTAAGAATTACTTGCAAATAACCATCCTTTAAAGAGCGGAAGCAGTTTATAATTCAAATTTAATCCTCAACGTGCTATGTTTAGTGGAGAATTTGCTGCAGATACTAATTCTTAAAGAGTAGATTAGACTATTTTATGGGATTAAAATGATTAATCATCTATGATATCTTCAAATTAGGTTGATGTTTTAAATACAGGTAATATAAGATCATAGGTTAAGACTGATAAATCTGAAGAATAAAATTTGAATAATAAAATTAATTATGGAGAAGGAATTAAGATATTAAGATTATTTGAAAATAGAATTTAGGATATAGATGATAAAGATGATATAATGTCAGATGATGAGGAGATTGGTAAAAATAGTGTATTTTAAAATAATTAAGAATAAGCAATAGAGAATGATTAATAAAGAAATGAATAGAATAATATTTTTAGATCAAGAAAGAATTTATTCTAAATAATTAATAGTAATTAAACACCAAAAGTAATTAATAAATTAGGTTGGACTGCAAATATACTTGCATTAATATTAGTTGTGCTTTCCTTTGTTGATTTTTTCATTATCTATGCATAATATGAAGATATTTATAATACAATTCTTCTAGTTAAGAATCAAAATTAAAGAAATGCAGAACTCTAAACAATAACAACTAGTGTTCAAAATCTGTTAATGTTAAATTTAGATGTTTGGTAATTGAAAACAGATATTGATAAGACAACATATGAAACTACATGGAAAACAAAATTGAATAATTCAATTACAAATGTTGATACTTTAAATAAAGAGTTGATGTTATCAAATGTTGGCTTAAGTGATTCAATAATAAGTATGTTAAGTACAGATATTGTCACTATGAAATCCAGTGATGGTAATGAATAATTATATGATTTATCTGAGGCAATTTAATAAATAATCAGTAAGTCTCTTATAATCAGAGAAAAAAAGATTACTAATATTAGTATGAAAGATATAGATGTAAGTTTTGTGTTATATAATTCTTTAAATAGTTTAATTTATTAATTAAGATTATTTTCAACATTATATGCTAATGAGTTAAGAATCAAAACCTAGAACAATGGATAGACATTTCTATTAATTTTAGGAGTTTCAGCAGCTGGGATTGGACTAGGATTGATAATTATGATAATTGCAATGATATCTGTAAGCAAAAATTAAGAAGAAGTCTTAGCAATGTTTTTAGATCTTCCAGATAAAACAGTTAAATATTTGTATAATAAAAGTGAGAACTTCATTTCTAATTTATAAATGGGTGAAGATGATGAAATGATGTCAGAGATAGATGAAGTAGAAAAGGAAGAATAAGAAGAATTAAATAAGACTTTAAAGACTAAAAGAAAGAAGAAAAAGTTTAAAAATACAAATAAAGATCAAAGAAACTTTATTTTTGGAATATTTTTTGTTTTGTCAATAACTTAAGGATATTTTGTGTTGAATTATATTTTAAGTAATACATTTCTAACCAATCTTGATCAAATGATACCAGAAATCAATGCAACTGCTAGAGCTGAAAGCTTTTATAGATTTGTAGATATAGGAGAAAGAGCTTTATTTTTGGATAGAAATTAAACAATATTAAATGAAGATGCTTATACAATGGTTAAAAACAATCTTAATGCTCTTTATACTTTAGATTCTTCAATGCATCAAGAACATTCATTAAATGTTGAAATTACTAATCAAATTTATCTTGATGCTTTTAAGGAAATGTTTATGTCATAGCCTTGTACAATATTAGCAACTGTAATGAATGAAGTTAATGAGTAAGATTGTTCAACTTTTGCAGATGGAGCTATTTATTAAGGTATGGCAGTTGGAGTAGCTCGTTACTTTGAAAATTTAAGGTATATAATGACTATATATGATTAATTTTGGAATAATTCGAAAGTTAATTTTACACAACTGACTCGTGGATTTGCTACTTTTAAAAATATCACAAAAAATTCTGATAATACAACAAATTATGTACTTAATTTAAATAATTTTAATCATACAAAAGAAGCAAGATAAATGTAGGACAGTTATCACAGAGGAACATTTCGTTATTTAATCTAAAAAATGATTGAGGGAATTTATAAAGATATGGAAAGTAGTAGAACTTAGCTTCTTGCATTTTTTATAGTATTTGAAGTTCTTTTGTTTGTGATATATTTCATATTGTGGTTACCATTAGTTGTTAAAATGACTAAAGACATTTGGAGAACTAGATCAATGATTATGATGATTCCTTTGAGAGTTATCTAAAATATTAGATCTATTAAAGCCTACATCAAAGACAATATACAAATTAATGAAATAGATGTGTGATTTTATATATATCTAATATCTATATTATTAAACCTTATTATTTTCATATTTTTCCAATCATAAATAAAGATGCTATTCTTTTAGTATATAATTTTAATGATTGAAGATGAAGAATGATCTTTCATTATTGCTGCCTTGAAAAATTTACTTGCAGCCCTCCTACTTATTATTCCAATTTATAATGAATTATTAAATTTTTGAATTTTGAATTTTTACTTTCATTGATTTTATTACAAAAATTGTTATAATACTAATCAATTTCATTTTTTTTAAAGTATAGCATTATTATCAAAACAGATGTTTTGATTTTAAGCTAAAAACAAATTAAATAGCTCTAAAAGATGTTTTATTACCAATTAAGCAACTCTAATAATAAGAACAGTTTGGCTGTGGCAAGACTCTAGCTTTTATAAATTTCATTTTACAAAATTTATATTTTTATGTATAAAATTAAAGATTATTTAAAACATGATTAGAATTTAGAATTTTTAATGTAGATTATTCTAAAATAAATTTAAGAATATATAATTTCCACAACTCTAGTCAATAGATTAATGTAAGTTATTAATTATAGACAGGAATGGTAGTTTTAAAAAATAATTTACTTAATCATAATGATTCTGTTGAATGAAGTCTATCCATACTTAATTCAATTATGGAGTCATTAGAATTTCTGATAGAATGTTTTCGTATTAAAAAATTATCATTAATAGTTGGATAATATTGAAATTGTTTATTACAGACTTTAAGATATCTGCTGAAAAATATACATAAATTTATGGCAAGCACTTATTGTGTTTTAAGTATTGTTTAATGTATTTTATTGAATTTTATTAAATTTTTTATATGTATGATAAAAGATTTGAGAAAATTATAGTATTAATGATAATGATGGTTTGAAATATTTAATTAGAAATTAAATCTATGAAAGTATAGGCTAGAAATTTGGTGCAAGGGGAAGAATAATGAAATTTTATTAATTAAATTAAAATGGAACTAAAATCAAATTTTGGTACTACAAAGGGTTCTTTAGATTCTGAAAGATCCATAATTGATAAAATGTAGACTGAATTAAAAGGGGTGTTCTTCCGAGTGATCTAATTGATGTTAAAAGACGAGGAATAATCGATTCCTTTTACTTGTCTAGGAATATTATTGCAATACATGCAGATCACTTATATTATATTTAATAGGTAGATTTGGAAGGTTTGGCAGAATGAGATACTATCTAAACAGCTGAATAAAATCTTTGGGTAAGAACTTTTCATAAATTAGATATGTACTGTTGACGCCATATTTTGAAATGATAAGTTTTTCAGGATTTGCAGCAATGATGTATGTATGTTTGGGCCTCGTTTTATTTGCCTTAATGCTCATCTTCTTATTAAGCTATAGTATCAATAAATCAAAAAGTTCATTCACTTGGCCAATCATGCTTCTAAGATTTCTGGTAAGCATATTTCTGCAAGCCCTCTATATGCCTATCATTGATTTACTTTTATCAATGTTAGCATGTCAAACTGACCAAAATGGTGTATTCAAACATCAACTTTTCGATGTTCAATGTTGGTCTAATATTCACATAGTACATGCAATTGTAGCAATATTTGGAACAATATTATTTTTCATACTTTGCACATTATTTTCCTTATTATATTATGAATCAAGGTACCAACCACATGAAGCTTCATCTAAATTGACAGGGAGAGCCAATGCAGTTTTTTTGACTTATTAATTGATAATGGTTATTTGTTACACATTTATGAATGGTAAGAATTATGATTATTTGATGATATTAATAATGATGGTGGGAAGTTTCACAATTTTTTGGAAAATTCATGTTGAAGCTCCTTTCAATAATATGTATGTTTAAAAAGCCTGGTCTATGTTAGTAGCTATGAATATGTGGGGTGCAACATTATTATGTTTTTCTAAATTTTTAGAAGGAGTCCTCTTTTTTGGTACTGTCTATGCTTGGTTAGCAGGTTTACCATTAATGTTAATTGCTATTATTAGAAGTGAAAAAATGCATTATGATCTACTTTTACTAAATCTTAATAAAGTCTAAGATCCAGATTAAGTTCTTCATTTGACAAATCATCTATTGAAATTATTTTACAAAAGCCAACAAAATCAAAATTGTTCATTGTTATTAGATGGGTTTTTAGAAATACACAAAGCTACATGTACAAGAGAAGATTGTTATTTAAAATAAAAGAAACTAAATAATTAGAGATAATAAAAACCATTATTTAAAGAAGGAACTGTGACTGAAAGAGATGTGGACCTGCTAATGGTAATGGGTTAAATTTATTTTAATCAAATTAAGAAATTCCCTAATGAAATCAGTCTACGTATTAGATATTCATTTTTCTTACTTGACAATTTAAGATAAAGATAATAAGCATTAAATGAATTAATATAAGCAGAAACTTTATGTCCAAGTTTAGATAATGAGTTTATAATTTTCAGATATAAAAAAGTGATTGAAGATGAAATGAATACAGCATAGAATGAAAATATGGGAAATTTAGATGTTGCAACAGAATTAGCATTTTAAAATCATATGAGATCATTTTAAAATAAAATTGAAAGAGCTACTCTTATGCATATGGATTTCTGGTCATAATTATAAGAGGATTCTCCTGATTTAGGTAAAATGAATGATATTGGAGCCAAAATTAATTTAGCAATTACTTAAGTTGAAGAACTTTGGAATAGAATGTAGAAGATGACATAAAATTTACCTAAAGCCATGAGATTATATGGAAAATTTATTATTGAAGTATTATAAGATAAAGATTATGGAGAAGAATTATTAGATAAATCTAGACACTTATAGACTTAGAATAACAAAATGAAGAATAAATCAACTATATCATTAATTAGTAGTGAAGATATTGGGTATGAGCCATAGCCTACTCTATTAGTATCAACAGCTTAAGAAAAGTTTGCATAGATTACAAATTTGAATTTGGCATGTTGCAATTTATTTGGTTATAATAAATCAGAGATGATTAATCGTAAGATCAATATATTTATGCCAAATTTGTATTCAAAATTTCATGATGCTCATGTTGAGAATTTCTTATCATCAAATGATAATCGAAATATTAATAAAGAGAGATTAGTTTATATAAAGATGAAATCAAATTATATAATGCCCTGTTATATATATTTAAAAGTGATATAATCTATAGATGATAATGTATAATTGGCAGCTTAATTCAGAATTCCAAAATCTTTCAAACCTTCCTGCTATCTAATATTAGATAGTGAGGAAGTTATAGATTCAATTTCATCATCTTGTATTCCTTTACTAAATATTGATTCAAAATTAATTTCACATAAAAAAACACCAATTACAGAAATATTACCTAATTATATGTAATAGAAATAATTATTTTTATCAAAAGTTGGAGGTCCAATTGTTTTCAATCCTGCTACTCAATCAGGTGTCAGTAATAGTCAATTGGCATCTTAAGAATTAGAAGATTAAGATAAGAAAGATGATAATATATAATTTTAATGTTATACTTATGAAGTGATGAATGAAAACCAAGATTAAGTTGTTGGATATATTGTTAAATTAGAATAATAAGGGGCAGACACTAGCATGAATTTAGAAGTCAATAATTAATAATAGAAAATTCTTAATAATAGTATGTAATTTAAGTATAATCCATCAAAAGCTTTATACTTAGGAGAATATGTTGCTGATTAAAATTCATAAAGAGTAGATTAAACTATTTTATGGGATTAAAATGATCAATCCTCTATGATTTCATCAGTATAAGGAGGAGGCATAGAGATTCTTAAATCTTAAGTTAAGACAGAAAAATCAGATGAATAAAATGTTGTGTAGTAAATTAAAATCAATTATGCAGAAGGAATCAAAACTTTGAGATTATTTGAAAATAGAGTTCAAGACATAGATGATAGAGAAGAAATGATGTCAGAAGAAGATGATCAATAAGGAAAGAGTGTCTTTTAAAGATAGTAAGATGTAGACAATGATTAAGAAGGATAATAATAGGATTTTAATAATGTATTTAGATCTAGAAAGAATTTATCAGTTGTAGTTAATAGTCAAGTTACACCTCCTGTTGTAACAAAATTAAGTTGGACTGCTAATATTTTAATACTAGTATTGGTAGCATTGAGTTTTGCAGATTTCTTTGTTTGTCAAGCATAATATGATGAAATATTTAATACAATTTTATTGGTAGAAGATACCAATTTAAGAACTGCTGAATTACACACTATTTTATCAACAGTTTAAAATTTGTAGATGTTAAATTTAAATATTTGGAAATTAAATACAAGTGCTGAAATTACTGCATTTGAAGAATCTGAAAAATAAAAATTAAATAAATCTATATAAGAGGTTTCTTTATTAAATAAAAACTTAATGTTGTCTGACATATTTATTAGTGATTAATTAAATGAATTATAGAGTGAGAATGTTGTTAAAATGAAATTTAGTAATGAGTATTAGCAATATGATATTATGGAAGCTACTTAATAAATAGTGAGTAAGGCTTTAAATGTTAGAGATAAGCCATTAAATACAGTTACTTTTGAGGATGATGATGCTGGATTTATCATCTACAATCTTCTTAATGATTTAGTATTTTAATTAAGAAATTCTAGTAATTTATATGCAGTGGGTTTAACTAATAAAACAACAGAAAAGAAAGAGACATTTTTAATTATTTTAGGTATATCAGCAGGAGCTTTGGGTTTGGGATTAATATTATTGACAATTATAACTTTATCTGTAAATAAAACATAGGAAGAAATATTATCTATGTTTTTAGACATTCCAGATAAGACAGTGAAATATTTGTATAATAAGAGTGAGAATTTCATTTCTAATCTATAAATAGGAGAAGAAGAAGAGGTATTATCTGAGTTAGAAGAACTTGAAAAAGAGGAATAAGAAGAACTTAATAGAACATTAAAAAGTAAAAGAAAAAAGAAGAAGTTCAAAAATACTAATAAAGATTAACGTAATTATATTTTTGCATTCTTTTTAATCATCTTAATTTTGTAAGCATATTTTATATTTAACTATTTTATGTCAGACACTCTTTTAAGCAATTTAGCATAACTTGTGCCTGAAATAAATGCAACTTGTAGAGCAGAAGGTTATTATCGATTTGTTGATAATGCTGAAAGATCACTATATATTAATAGGAATATGACAATTTTAAATGAGGACTCATATACAATTGTGAAATCAAATATTGATAATTTATATGCATTAGATTCTTCAATTCATTAGGAACATTCACTGAATGTAGATATTACAAATTCAATATATTCTGATGCATTTAAGTAAATGTTTATGCTTCAACCTTGTACAATTTTATCTTAAGAAATGAAAGAAATGGCAGATACTGAATGCTAGACATTTGCTGATGGTGCTATGTATTAAGGAATGGCAGTTGGAGTTGCACGTTATTTCGAAAACATTAGATACATAATGACAATTTATGATTAATTTTGGAATAATTCTAAAGCTAATTTTACAGCTATTGCTAGAGGTTTTACTACATTTAAAAACATTACTTAAGATTCTGATATTATTAGGAATAACATTCTTAATCTAAACAATTTCAATTAATCTATGGAAACAAGAGTGATTTAAGAAACTTACAATAGAGGTATTTAAATATGATTATTAAACTTTAGGTACATTTAGGTATTTAATGTAGTAGATGCAAGATGGTATCAATAGTGATATTGAGAGTGCAAAAACATAAAGATTGGCATTATTTATTGTATTTGAAGTCTTGCTTTTTATAATTTACTTTATTTTATGGTTGCCTTTAGTATTAAAGATGACAAGAGATATATGGAGAACAAGGTCTATGATAATGATGATACCATTGAGGGTGATACAAAGAATTAGATCAATTAAATAATTTATAAAAGAATTCCTACATGCAAAAGATCTTGATTCTTGATATAATTATCTATATATATATGCTGATTTTATAAATTAACAGAAAAAAAAATGGATCAAAAATAAAAGATGTAACATCTTATGAACAATTATATGAAGAAGGAATAAACAAAGTAAAGTTAGGTGACAATAAAGTTGTATTTGAATAATGAGTTTTCTTAATAAATTTAATATCCCACTTGTAATTAGACTGCCAATCAATTAGTTGGTTACTTACGAAACTTACTAAATTAGACTTAGATTGTAGGGTTTTAGAGTTTAGAAAGTAATATTTATCTAGATTACTATTTAACAACAAATAAAGATTTAGGAGTATTAAGTAATCAAACTCTCTCTTTAAAACCTTTGTATGGGATATATCAGAATGTAATCAACTTGGATTCATTTTATTTTTTATAATGTATAGGCATAGGTGGATTTAGCAGAGTATATTTAGTTAGATATAAGTTTAACGGTTAATTTATGGCATTGAAGATGATTTCAAAATCTTTTATTGAATAAAATGATAAATTTTAGATTGTTCAAAATGAAAGAGATATTATGGTACATCTAGCTAACAATAATAATTCACATCCAAATCTGTGTAAATTATTGTGTTCTTTTGAAACTAAAAATTGGGTATGTTTTGCAATGGAATATTGTCCTGGTGGTGAATTATTTTAATAATTAAAGAGAGTAAAGAAAATGGATGAATAATAAGCAAAATTCTATTTTAGTCAAGTTTGTATGGCAATACATCATTTACATGAAAATAAGGTTATTTATAGAGATATAAAACCTGAGAATATTCTTATAGATACAGAAGGTCATATAAAATTAGCTGATTTTGGATTAGCAAAACCTAATGTAGAAGATGATAAATTGGCATACTCTTTTTGTGGATCTCCAGAATATATGGCTCCTGAGATGCTTTTAAAATTAGGACATAATTATTAGATTGATCATTATTGTTTAGGTGCACTTCTATATGAATTATTGACAGGATTACCTCCTTATTATTCTAATAATCCAGAATAAATATATTAAAATATTTTATAACATGATCTACCTTTACCAAATAAGAATTTAAGTATTGAAGCTAAAGATTTAATTTCTAAGTTGTTATAAAAAGATATGTAAAATCGTTTAGGAAGAAATTATGGAATCTATGAAATATTAAAGCATCCATGGTTATAAGAATTCAAATTATTTAAATTGATTAATAGATCTTATGATCCTCCATTTAAACCGGATCTTTTTAAAATGAATTTTGATCAAAAGGAAATAGTTAGTGGAGAAAATTAATTTTAAAAAGAATTACAAAAATCATTCAATTCAGAAACAGAAAGTATATTTAATCCATTCTTCCACAATTTTTATTATTCATCATTTTCTTTTAAATAACCTTAGAGATCTTCTTCAATTACCTAAATAAATATCTCGAATGCTGATGATAAATTCACTAATATTTTACTTAGTACAACTAAATCTAAACATGCTTCTTAAGCTCATTCATCATCTAGTCAATCTTAATTAAAAAAGAAAAAGATAATTTAAAATGAATTTGAAAATAAAGAAAATTTAGTAAAGAATAACACATAGATGATAATGAAAGTTGGAACTAAACATAAGAAAAACAATTAAAGTATGCCTGATAATGTTTTGAATATTCAATAAAATGAATTGAGATCATATTCAACTTAAAAAGTAAATGAACAATTACAAAAGCTTGCAAATAATTATCAAACAAATTAATTAAAATCACCTTCAACTGAAAATGATGAATAAAAGTAATAAAAATTATAATTTGGTGAAAATAAATAGCTTAATAAAAATTAGTCTAATTAATGTTCTCTTATCAGATATTTTAAATAATGATTTTATTCACAATATATCAATAATTTTCAATCTTATAAAAATTTTGAAAACTTAACATTTAATAATTATTTTCTCTCTCTTTCCTCTTTTCTCCATAATGTATCATCAAATTAAGCATGTTCCATTCTATCTTCTTTTTCTGCATCAAATTCTATCTATTTGTCACCCTATTTAATTGTTACTTATAAGTTCACATTAAATAATCTCTTATATATTTCTGCCATACTTATTTCTATTTCATTTTTCACTTACTTTATAGCCCTACCATCTTCTCCAATAACAATTCTTGCTTATGAAGATGTTTAAACATTAATTTATATTTCTAATTTAGCAGATTCTTTACTAGTTACTCTAAATTCTTTCACATAAATACCAATAATGAATGGAATTTCATTATAAAATCTTTTAAATATAGCTTATCTAACTACTTATTCTAATTAATCCATTGGAGTAAATAAATGTTTCTAATTTTCATTATATTTCCATCTACATTAAAAACTTTATTAATATAAATATTATTTTAATTCTTCCATTCCATATCCTGTTAAAGATGATATATAAAATGTTTAATCATATTTTCCTAAATCTTCCATCTCTGTTTATAACCACTTTAATTTCTTCTTATTAAAACATAAATCCATCTTATTAAAAACTAGAATTTTAGGAATAGGTTTATCTTCTGATACTTTAAAATCATCCTCATTTCTAAAATAACTTTTTAATTATTCCTAATCTACTGTAATTTTATTTAATCTTGACATGACATTCTTCATACTAATATCTAAAGTTTTTATAGCATCTATTAAAATTATCACCATATTAGTATCTTCAATAGCATCCCAAGCTTTGGTTACAAAATGTTTTGAAAATTTATAACGCTTTGTCACTCCTGGAGTATCAACAAGTTCAATTTAAACACCACTTTTGATATCTGTATGTACTCCTCTAATTTCTGAGATTGTTGTATTACTCTTGTTTGATACTGCACTAATTGATTCACCTATCATCTAATTCAAAAATGTAGATTTCCCTGAATTAGGAGGTCCAATAATAGAAACAGCTAAGAATTTTTATTCCTCAATAGAAACAGATGGTTTTTGTGCTAATGGTTTCAATAATATTTTATTAGAGACTTTTGTTCCTAATTCAGTAGTTTTAATAGCTTGTTCATTCAATGTATATAGAGTAGCTGGTGTTTCATAATCTTCTAATAGAAATCTTTCTGGTTTTGTTGGGGATAGAATATCAATTTTTTTAGTCAATGGATTACTTGGATGTTGATAAGGTCTTAGTGTTTTTACTTCTAATTTTTTAGGAGGAGCATACTTTTTCAGTTTTTGCAAATTAGACATACAATAACCACAAATTTTGATCATTATATTATATTTGAAAAAAACAAAAAAATAGAAAAAAAAAAATTATATAAAAAAACTTCAATGCATCTTATTTCTTTTGAGTACTTTCATTAATTTTGGTTTTTCAACACTTCTCTCTGTTTTTAATTTCTTTTAATACAAATCTAAGAAGTTATCTTTTTTTGGTTAACTCTTTGTACTAGTATTAAGTGTGCTTCGATAGGAGTTTTGAGTTAAGATGTTAGAATCTTCATTTTTTGGAATAACTAATTTTCTATTTTAGAGCTGTTAATATGTTAACTTAATTTAATTCATTTTCTGATTAGTTTTGAATGAACTTGATAAACTGGAACCTTAAGGTTTAGGTTTACTTAAGAGTTTATGAATTTACTAAAACAGATAATAATATTGGGTAGTACCTACTGCAGTTAATAGCTAATAGAGAAAGGTTTTAAGACATTGTTCAAATTAGTAGTATTAGATAGTTTCATTTTTAAATCTCCAGCAGATTTAATTATTTTCAATTGCTTCTTAACTATGAAAAGTTCACAAATTGAATTACATACCATCCTAAGATTTGGATCCATAAAATTATTTGCTAAGACACTTGAAATAGTCTTCATCATTGTCTTTAAAGAGTCTAGATTCTACAAGTTGAGAGTCATCATTATTCTCAACCATGAAACTAAGAAACTATTCATCATTTTTCATTGTTTTATTTATTTAATAAATGGACTTGCAAGTTTTAGAAACTATAGTAAGAAATCAATTGATAAATTTAAGAATAGTAGAATATCATAGTCTTTAACAATATGAGTTGATGATTGAAAATTAGATAAAGGTAAAATGAAAAAGCAATACATTAATAAAAGTTAAATATAATTACTAATGAGACTTTAATCAAGAAGCTAAAAAACAATTGCAAGTACTTATCAAAAAGGTGATGTCAAAGTATTAAATATATAATCATTTAAGAATAAGACTGATGATAGGTGTGGAGTTATATTATTAGGAGGTAGAAATATAGAATCTCAATTAACGAAAGAATTAGTTTAAAAAATATAAGCACGTACTCAAAAACTTAGTTAGTCATTCCTATTCAAATTAGTGTTAAAATTGAAGAGAATTAAATGGAAAATTGAAATCCTCAGAAAAATATGAAAATTAATTACCACTTTAGATAAATTATCAATCCAATTAGATTAAATAATTAGAAAATACCAAATAAATTAATCAAATATGGAATTCTTTAAAAGTAAGGCTAGGGTAATTGTAAATCCATTTTTATAAAAATCACAAATTAAAATCTAATTGAATTTTGATCAGTATTTTGATATAGAGTCTCCTTTTTAATTATAAAGAATCTAAACCAAAATTTAAAAGATGATAGAATATTGATAAATTAAAGTAGATATGAATAATAATAAAGTTGAAAGAGATTTTCAACAATCAAGTACAGGAAAAAATCATTTTCTATAAAATAAAAAAAGCAAACTTAATACTAAAAATGGAAAGTCATTAAGTTCATAAATAGTAGAGTCATCAATTATATAGATATTTATGATAGTTTTGAAATGATTATAAACTACTAATACATTATTTAATTTTATAATTCTGTCATTTAAAAAAGAGTTGCTAATACTTATTAGCCTTTTTAAAAGGTCTATATTCATATTTCTCTTCTTTATTACCATTATTGTTTAATGGTCGATTAGCTTATACAATTTATAAAACTAATGGATTTTAAGTTTTTTGTTCAATAATTTATTGCTCATGAATTGCAGATTGATTTTTTATAGAAAGTTCTTCAAAGTTGTAAGATTTGACTGACTTTACAAATTAAGGATTGATTTTAGGTTTTCTTTTGTTTTTTGGTTAAGAAGATTCATCTGGATCAATATTACATTCATTTGATTACAAGTATTTTGAATTTAATGAACTTGATCTGCTAGATGGTTTACATGTAGATGAAAATCTTGAGAGTCTTTCTATTGAATTATTAGAGGATTAAATTTAATTGTTTTACTTTTCAATTTTTTCAGAAATTTGATTAGTTCTTTTTTTTATTTTGAGTTCATTTTCTTGATATGTGTAATCACATTAAACATAATTTATATAACATTAACATTGACACTTACCAATTATGATTGTTCCCATTTTTGTTATATTTTTAATAATTTAGTTTATAATGAAGAAATCAAATGATAGGTTGGATTAATAATAATGTAAATAATGAATTCAATTTCCTATCAAATAACCTGCTATTAAGGATATCAAAACAGCTAATAATAGTTATAAAAAATTCAAATTACTCTTATCTAATAATTAGTGATATTTGAATTACCTTTTTTTTATAATGTTTATTAATTTTCAAGTTCTATTTTCTTTTTAAAATCTAAATATTCTTGTTACTATATTATTAGATTGTATAAATATTTACAAGCTTTTCTAATTAGTCTTAATATTGTTTAATTTCTTCAACCTTTTCTGTTTTTGGTTCAATAACAGACTTGAACATTTTTGATTCTTATTATTAAGAATTACTTGAATTTGATTCAAGAATCTTGGAATCTGGAGCAAATTGATGAAATTAAGCATCTTGTTATGCATTTTATTTTATTCTGCTTTTAATTTATGAAGATTAAATTGTTGATTAATCTCTGTTTTTCCAAAATAAAGTCAGATCTTATTGATTATAATTTAATACAATAATACCTTAATCTTGAAAATCAATGAAACAAGCATTAACTTAAAATTTAGGATCAAATTTTGCATCACTCTTAATAGGTTGACTTGTAGATATCTCAATTACTTATGTCTAATTAGTATTGATAACACCAACACTTGGTTTTACTTGAAATAAGGTAGGTGTTGTTGTTTTTATCTATTTTATTTGAAATTAATGATACTTTGAATGCTACATCTTGTTATGTTAAATTTTTAAGGGATAATGATGCATGTGCTAATTTGTTTTCTTCAGCTTCAAATTCTAAAAATTATTTAGGTTCGATCTCAATAAGTCCTTGCATAGAGTAATCAAATTAATTTAAATATTCGATATTAAATTATATGGTTGTATATAATTATTCTCTCAAAAGATGGAAGGATAAAGAAATTCCATCTATTTGCTTAATATATTAGATAAATAAACAAGTGAATATTTATTTCAATAAATATATTAATATAAATGACTGAATAGTCAAGTATTATTTTGCATTTACACTCATTGAAGGACAGCATTAAAAGTGCTTTCAAAGTTTTTGAAGATATTGATATCTAATGCTAAGTAGAAGAAATCAAGTAAAATCATACAAAATTGGTAAGTAAGCAATTTATCATTAGGTTGAAGAGAATAAACAATATCAAGAACCAAAATACATCACATTAACTGATTAAAAAAGAGTACTCAATAATTTTGATAATTTAATTTGTTAATTATAATTAGTAACACCATTCTATAGTGATCAAAAATAGTACTATTTACAATAATTAGTTTAACTTTTGAATCAAGTGACAAGAACAAGAGATAAGTATAATTGAAAAACCAATAGATATGGGATTAAATAAAATAAGAATAGAAAGAAAGATTTGCCAAATATTAAGATGAAGCAATTGTAGATAAAATATTCTAATTGGATACCAAACTAAAAGAAGATTATGAATATAGTCTTTAATATATGAGTGGTAATTAAAAAAAAACAATTCAAATCAAATTTCATGATATTCAAAAATTAAATCCACCTAATTATTTGAATGATGGAATTATTAACTTTTATCTTAAGTTTATAGAATTTGAACTTATAGATTAATCATTAAGATCTAAAACCTACATTTTTAATACTTATTTTGTATAGAAATTATGTGTTTTTGAGAAATTGTAAATGATTGGTCAAAATGATCATCCAAAACTTAATGAATTATTTAAATTATCTTATGAATAGATAAAAAAATGGATAAAGGAAGATCTAACAGAAAAAGAATACTTATTATTTCCAATCAATTTACCAGAACATTGGTCCTTATTAATCATACATAAAAAGACTAAATCATTTGCAGACTCAGTAATAATCTATTTGGATAGTTTTGGAATTATGGATCAAAAATTAATCACAATTATCAAAATGTAATTTTATAATCCATAACATTTTTAAAGGTACCTTCACAAAATTAATTGTGATGTTAATTCAATTGAAGTCAATTATAATGATTCTCCAATTAAATTGATTCCTGCTTATTAATTATTGGTACCTCGTTAAGTAAATTATGTTGATTGTGGAGCATTTCTTTTAGAATATGCAGAATCATTTCTTTCAAATCCCAATTATTTATTGTCAGATGTTGAATCCCAAGATGGCATTTACAAATTAAAATTGTTTCCTAGATCATTAATCTGTAATAAAAGGTTGTTGATGAAGTAATTATTAATTGATCTACTTGAATTTGATAAAGAGACAGCCATAAATTAATATTAATTGAAAAGACAAGCCATTTTGGATTAATGCAGTAAGATATTGATATTCAATTTTAGAAAATGAAGAAGATGAATATGACTAAATTGATTAAGCAAATTTTAAAGAGTTTATTAATTAAAAAAACTAAATGAATATTGAGCAAAGACAGTTGTTATTAGATTTCTATATGAATCCATAATAAAATTATTATGAATAATGAAATTTAGAATTTCATTTATTTTCATCTATCTATATAAATAAATATAATTTATATTTTGTGATACTGTTGGATATTATCAATAGATTTCTATATTACTGTATCCAAAAGATATCTCAATTATTTCAATATATATTTTAATCTCCTCAAAATTAAAATCAACATAAACTGATATTTCTAAAGTACACATTATTAATATGATTATTAATTTTTTATTAATAAATTCAAATAAAATACTTCTAAAATTAATTATAAGTTATTTAGTAAGGATAATCTTAAAATGATTAAAAGAACAATAAAATGTATTTGCTTTTAACATCTAACATTTTAAAATCATCCTAAGTAATTATTCCATCCTAATCCAAATCTATAAAATTGAATATTATATCAATATTCTTTATGTCTGAATTCAATTATTTAGTTGATTCTTTCCTATATCTAATTAATTCTAATTATTTCTATAACAATATTTTTATGATTTTCTTAGTTTCATAAGTAAATGCCCCAATATAATTATTTACAGACTATTAACTTTCTGGAAACAAACATTTAAAATCAGTGAGACTAATTAATTATTTTATTTATTACTCCCATTATGTTTAAGAATGATGAGTCGAATAACTATGGATTAGTTATCTAATTATAAAATCATTAACATCTAATCCTAACTACAAAAACACAAGCTTTATATCTTAAAATCCTATTGAACCATCTACATCAAGATCAAAAAATTAAAATGCTTAAGAAATTGAATAATCACCCCTACTTGAAAGCTTAATATATTTATCTATATACTTCTAATTTTATATAATCTAATTCTTCATGTAATTTTCCTATAGTTGTTAAGTGCAATTAAAATTCCAAAATTGATTCTTCCATTATGCTAGATGACTTTTTTAAAGATTTATTGGATGATTTCATAATTGAAAAATGAACATTTCTATTTGAATTAATATTTTCTTAATCTGTCTTTTATCTATATTCAATTCTTTGGATTGATTTTGAACTTTATTATTTACTTATCTATTTTTATAGATTTCCACTTGAACCTTAATTACTTTTTTTCTGAGATTTTGAACATTTAAGCATCTCCTCCCAATCAAATCTATTTACATCTGAATCTTAATCTTTATCTAATCTTCTCATTGCACAGATAACATCTTCAAAACATATATCTAGATCAATATTTTTTAATAACTATAAAAAGACTGGTGTATGTTTATCTGATTTTGGACACAAAAAATTTAACAATGTGCTTTTATCAAATCTCAATCTCAATGCATCTAAATAAGCTTATGTTTTTCGAATTATCTCTATATTTTTACATAAGATTTTCCCTATTATATTGAGTATATCAGAATTTGGATTATTATAATTCATTTATTTCTATTGGTATTACTTCAAAAATATCTGATTGTTAGGTAACATTAAGTCTAAAAAACTATAGAATTATTATTTTATTTTACTCTTAATAAGTAGTATATTTAAACATTTATATTTCCCTTAAATCAAAACGTATTTACTAATTTTATAGAAACACTTCTAAATCATTTCTAGTTATTCTATCTTTATCGTAAGCAATCTAATATTAATACAATTTTCATAACATGTAAAAAGCAAGTTTAATAACTTACATTGTTATCAGTGATTTAAAGAATTAAGTTTTACTTTAAGTTTTCTAATTCTTTTTCTCCTTAAATTACATCCTTAATCAAATGAATAATTGTAGTTTTGCTCTAATTTGAAAACATAATTATATTAATTTTTTGTAGCTGTTACGTAGATACTCAAATATAAATACAAATAAAAATATAGATGTTAACAATATATTTACTATCTGAAATACTATAGTAATTCTACATATTTATTTTAAGTAATATCCAAGGGTTTAATTTATAAATTTAGTTAATTTTACAATATTGTTCTCATAAATAGAAGTGGTTGTAAATTGAACAATTAATTTTATATTTTTTTTTTTATTTTTAATACAGTTCCGCTATTGTTTATAATTCATTAAATAATAAGGTTTTAGCACTAACCTATGAGAACATCAATAAAGTTTTAGAAATATCTATTCTAGTTAAAAACTGAATTTATAATTATAGAGATTTTAAAGACATCTTTCAGAAATTTAATTTAAGGTTTTATTTGAGTTACTCACTCTATCCAGAAGACCAACACATAAAATATTAGTAAATCAATAAAAACAAAAAATTAGAATTGCAAATAATTATGTGTTCAAACATTATATGAATATATATTATTTATATTATTAGAAATTAAGACCTATTATACAAACTCAAATATATCAAGAATCTTAAAATCTAAATTAAAAAATATGCGATTTTATAAGATTTCTTTATTGTTTTAAATTTAGTTTTCATTAAACAATGGAATTTCAAACTAGATTGTAGATAGACAATTATAGTTAAAAGAGAATAAACAATTGAAAGAAATGAATAACATAAAATAGTTTCTTTTTAATTGTGAACTATGATATTGAAAAATATAAAATTATTATCAAAGAAATGTCACTGTTTTTACTTTTTTTTCTAACATTCTTTTTAAAGAGTATTAAGGAGATTAATAATCCTAGGATAAGTATATTAATATACAAGAATTTTTCTAATATTTTCAGTTAATGAGTCTCTTTTATGTTTAATTTTTGGAGGATCCCTGATTGTAATTATTGACTATCTTTAACTCAAGCTTGGTAGCTTTAATTTGACTGATTAATTGCCTTTTTTTATTATGGTTCTTTGTGTTAAATCTATTAAGTATGCATTTCTCTCAACCATAAATGATCTTATTTAAGGTAAACTCTCTAAATGATGTGATGACATGTTATTAATATTTATATAATTTTTAATTAATTTTGTAAAATTGAGATTAAGTCCTAATTTTTATGAAGTCTTGGTTAACATATTAAATTGAAAGTATTCTACATTGAAATTATTATATATTATGATATAATTGTATTATTCAAGGAAAAAGGGGACTATTTATTAAAATTAGAAAATATAATATCTATCCCAAGGAGGGAAAATCATAAAATCATAATCTTAAGTAACTAAAAATCTACCATAATATTTTTTGTATGTTTTCAGTTTATAATTGATACAATATATTGAAATAAACTAAATAAAATCTGAATTTATTACACATACATAATTATGATGTAGAAAATGGAAAAATACTTACAATAAACAAATAAATGAATAAATACAAATAAAGAAATAGTTCTGGTTGATTCAATAAAATTAGGATTTGTATTTATATATATAATTAAAATTAATTAACAATATATGAATTAGAAATTTAAATTCCATGAAAAAAGCCAATCGTTACCATTAATAGTTAGAAAACCAATTGCAGTTATGAATTATAAATTGTATGAAAAATATCAACACTCACAAAATTACTATTACATAAGAGATATTAATGAAATATTAAGTGATGCTGATACCAAAATAGTCATTAATTTTAAAGATTAAATGGCTATCGATGAGGATGTATCTAAAATAATTAATATGAATAGGAAGAATATCTTAAGAGATTTTATTAAATGAAGGAATTTCCTTAAAAAATATAGTTACTTACAGAATATTACAAAGTATATTATTGATATTATATAGTTTCATATAGATATTGCACGGATATTTTAAGAGCCAATCTGTTCAATTTTAAATAAATATTATGATAAGAAAAGAAAGTACGATTATTTTAGGATTGCTAAAATGATTGAAGAGGATAACAAATAAAATCCAAATAAACCACCCAAAGGTATTGTAGGTGAGAGACCTTCCCCTGCAAATTCATAAGAATCAGTACTTTAAGAAGGAGATGAAAAGGAGTATCAGAATATCAAAAATATTTAAATATTAAAAGAATTGAGTTGGTTAAAAGTAAAACTTTCCCCTATAACTACATTAGCAAGACAAAACATTGCCTAAAGAAGTCTCTCAAACGATAAATGAATTCTGTCAATAATTAGGATCTGTAGGAGATTAATCATCCCTTTCAATAGTTAAATTCAAAAAATAAGATAAAGTATCTTTAGACAATTTCCTATTGTATATTGGAAATAAAGTCAATGTATATTAGAAACCATCTTCAATTGCAAGACAATCATAAGAATAATTAATTTAAGAATTGATTATGAGTTAAAAGGCGAAAATGTCATAAAAAGATAATAAAAGTTATAGTATGCATAAGAAGAATGAAACTAAGTATAGTATTGGTTCGATTGAGATAAGGAACAATTTTGTGAAGGATCAATTTAATAATATATCAAAGAAATCTAATAGATAAGCATCAACAGACATTATAGAGAGTGGAACTAGATTAGAGAATAAACCTTAAGAATTAGTCAAAGTTAAATCGAAGACTATAGTAAGTAAAAATTAACTTAAAATTAATAAATTCATTGGTGATATCAATTAAAATTCTCCCACTCTACCTTTACATAAGAAATCAATAGGTTCTACATCTTTGAAATCATAATAACCTCTAATTTAATCCTAAAATAATTATAAAAATAATTAATTAACTAAACTTTTACTTGAGGAAGCTGAGTCATAATAAAAATTAAGAAATGGAGCAATTACACATAGACCATTGTCTGGAACAAATGCCTTTTTTGGGTCATCATCAACTAGAAATAGTCCTTCAATTAATTAAAAAAAATATACCTAACCAAAATAATGCAAAGAAGATTATTAAAAATATTAGAAACTCAAGACTACTAATTCACCTCAAAAAAACCATTAATTGGGAATGTTAGCAAAAGACTTATTTATTAAATCATTAAATGCTTAAAAGTATAAGAATTCTACACATATAAAATAGAGTTCAAATTAAGAAAAAGTGCTTAATTAATATAATAAACAAAAACCTAGTATTACATAATAATAAAATAATTTACTCGAAAAATAATAGCATAAAAAAAACAAATCAGATAGTAGAGCATTGTACAATAAGTTATCAATTCATGAAATAGGATGTTTGACTGATAGAAATGATAAAGAAACTAATTAATTATTAAGTAAAATAAATAAATAAAGTTCTCCATAACCCTAACATTTTAGAAGATTACATAGTGAGAAATAAGAATCACTTTCAGGTAATATGAAAGGGATTTTAATTTAATAGATGTTAAAATCTTTTGCCAAATAAAATCTCTAGATTTAATAAAAATAGGATCTTAGGTCTCTAATTAAAAGTTAAAAAAAAATGGTTTGATTATTTAATTCAATTATTTCTAAAATGATATGTGTTTTACCCTATTTATAATAATAACAAATGTTAAACTTAGTTTTTAATTAATTTATATAATACAAAATAGAAGAATTTTATTCTTTTTTTTCACAGTAATCTATATTCAATCATAGATAATTAAACAATCAATTTAAATTTATTTTCTAAAAGATGTTTACTTTATTAATGAACTTTTTAATTCATTATACAATTTATATCTTTTTGCCTATTTCTCATAATCTTCAGACATAAAATTCAATTAGATTGATGCATTTCTTCTTAAAATGTCACCAATCATACTAATAGGATTTTAAATTTAATCTTCATTCTTTATACTTTTAAAATAATCCAATAGTAATTTTTTGGCTTAATATAACCAAATCTATAGTAAATTTTTTTAATCATTTCCTTCTTCTTACTCTTCTTCTATTTCATTGATTTAATAATCCTCTTACTTTCTATTAAGATTAAATTTAAACATACAACTTTTTATAAATATAATTCTAAATGAGATCTTCTTCTTCACATTGTATCATTTATTTTATTATTTATTCTAGATCATAATTCACAATTGTAATTGGTCTCTTGTAATTGAAACTTTCAGATTTAGTACAATTCAACATACAAATCTCAAATAATAATTTAGAATCTAAGAATTTTGATTTTTGAAATTAGAGTAAGTAGATTAATACATTTGTTTTGGTTTAAACAATTGGAACTTGATAATAGAATTACTCTTTAGGAATTTTAATATATTAAGATTCACAATCAATAGTTCCAAAATATAAGAGCAATTTAATATCAGAACTTCCAAAATTAGATATTATTTATTTCATTTTAATTCCTCCACCTGTTAATTTTATTTACGATATACTGTAAATAGCATCAATAGAAAACCTATTTTCTATCAAAAATTATTGCCAAACTTAACCTCTGATACCACATTCAAAAAGTAAGACTATATAAAATTATTTGGATAATCTAAATATTACATTACATTTACATAGATAAAGTAGATTTCAATTCTTTTTATAATGCACAACCACAATAAGAATTATCACATTTTGATCCTATTATTTATGAACACATTGTTATTTCATTTTGATGTTCCCAAAAGGATTTTCTATTTCCAAGCACCAAACCTTTGATAATAAGTCAAAAACTTACTATCAAAATTCAATACAATTATTTTATTTATTTATACATCTGTTCGTTATGATAAATATAGGCATTTAATATTTACTCCTTTTTTTAATTAATCATGTATTTTGTTTTATAATTTGATATTGATTTGATGATCAATAATTTCTTATCTACATAATAATGGTTTAAATAATGAGTCTTTCATTTTGATTACAATATTTTTACTAGGAGTTAAGATTGGTGAATATATTTTTGGTAACATTACCTCCTGTGAATTACGGTCAGTATAGTCATCATTTTATTCCTATCCACTTTTTAAACGAGTACTCTTGCTCATTCCATATACCTTATCCTTTTTTGGAGTCTCACTTCTTTCTGAAATTTGAACATTTCTTATTTTAAACACTTATATTGAATTTCCTCCATCAATCGAAAGATCTCTCTCTTAACTTGTATTATTTCTGCTTGATGTTGGTGAACCTCTTGAACGATTTGATTTATTTGAACCCTCAATTTCTGGGAATTTAAACTTTCTATGTATTTAATTGATTGATTTTTGCTGCATACTTATTAGTAAATTAGAATAATATATCAAACAAATCAATCGTCTGATAAAATATTATTTTTAACTTATTATTCACTAATTTCATATATTAATCTATCAACTAGTACAAGATTGTCAATTGACTAAAATTAACAATGATTAATAGTAGAATTTAAAAAATAACCATAACTTAAAAATCAATGAACTTTCAGATAAAAGTACGATTTTATTAAATAATTCAAATCATAAAGACCAATACAAGATAACAGTTTATAAAAGTAAAAATTAATGTTGATAAAATAAATAGTAATCTAAAATTGAAATTGTAATCATTAAATTGTCCTTTTAAAAATAATCATCCAGTACAATAATTTTAAATAATCCATAAAATTTGGAGCTTTTTAAAGAAAGAATTCCATTAAAAGACTTTAAAATGTCAGAATTATATTAACAATATTAATTAAATTGTAAATAAGAAAGAAAAGACCCTTATTAATTTTTCAATTTATTATTAAGTAAATTAATAATATATAATTTTAAAAAAATTATTCATATTCTCATCAATTAATTTTGTTAATTACTTAATATAAACTTGAAATTTCTATTTTCACTCCTTCTCACTTACTTGTCCTATTTTATTACTCCTTTAATAATAATAATATACATTTCACTTATATATTTTATATTTTTTATTAACTGTATTGGGTAAGGTAATATTTTAAATAAATGAATCTATAATTTATGTGAAAAAACACATTACTTATAGCACTATTCAATAATTGAAATTTTACAAACTTAAATTGCAATATTAAATCTACCTTAAAAACAATTAAAATTCTTAGGATATTAATTAAAATATTGAAATTATTGAATAAATAGAAAAACTTATTGCTGAAATACTTATATATTCAAAATGATATTAAAAAAACTATTTGATACAGGAGGATTAATATTTAATTTAATACTTTAGACAGAATATCAAGAGAATGACAGAATAATTGTATTCTTAACATATGTTATTTCATTAGTATTAAATGCAACCATAAAAATTTACCATATAAAAGTATAAATGATTTTTGCCAGCAATTTAAATACATGATGGTTATATAAAATTGTTTTTTTCCATTTTCTTAGATCTTCTAACATCAAAATGATATCATTCTTAAATTAGTACTTAATATAATTAACCAGAAAAAAGATTAGATAATAGACCTAAAAATTTTAGAAAGTTTTTTTAAGAAGCATTTGAAACTAAATCGTTTTACAATGATGTAAGGAAAGATCAATAGAGAAAAGAGGTTAGTTAATCATTTGAACAGCACGAGATTAATAATCCTGTTTTGTTAAATATTGTTGGCCTGTTCATAATTAATTGAATCAAGAGAGAGAGACAATTCACTTTTGCATCAACTTGTTTCATTGGTGGAACATACTATTAATATATCATTACATATATAGCTACTTAGAAAAATTATCATTTGTTTATTAGAGACTGGTCTAAAAGATAGATTGTTTAATGAGGTAGATATCTCAATATATATATATCTATATTGTAGTTTTAGAAATATGTGTATTATTTTAAAGTCTAGTTATAGGCAGACAATTAATTCTGATTGGCCATGATCCAAATGTTATGCATTTTGGGGGGGGAATATTGTCATCAGGCTTATATTAATATGAATAACATATATAGCATTTATAGTAAATTTAATGAGTTTCTTGACTTTGAGGATAGACCAACCACAAGTCAAAGTGTTCAATAATAACTCAATAATGTAGGGTAGAAGATGAAGGAATACAAGGATAAAATATTCACTTCACATTAAAGAGCTAATTCTAGTGCAACAAGAATTGAATAAAAGCACCACACTCAAAAGTCTAAGTCTCCTATTTGGGATAGAATGAACTCATAGAATTCTCAAAAGAAAAAAATCTTTGATGATGCTCCTGTTGTTAAAAGGACAAAACCTTAGATTTTTAGTAAACCTGAATGGAAATAAACAAATCTTCAATTAACCAAACATGTCTAATCTTAACCATCTGAAGATTTAGATGAGAGTAGTTTGACTGTATAATTTTTAATGACTGAAGATAAAGACATAGATGAGATGTATTATAAAGAGAATAATGAATGTGAAATTTTGGGTTATTTGATTACATAGATGGGTAAGAGACCAACTCTTGAAATTTAAGGTACTATGATAGAAAATTTGACTCATAAAAATAGAGAAGTCAAGAAACAACTATCTCTCAAATTAATGGAAAATTAACATTAATTGAATTGGTGTTATTATATGTGGGATGCTTTATCTTTTCGAGTAAATTAATGTTGTGCCAGAATAGCTAGGGCTAGATTAGTCTTAAAATTATTGAGATAAACACATAAAGATTTGGGATTGAAAATATAAAAGAAGTAAAAATAAAAGGAAGAATTAGAATTACAAATATCAAATGTTATTAAGTTTAGACAAAGATATCTATAAGTTTTTGAATTAGTATGTGAATTAAATAAGGATCAAGTGACTAGTGATAGTTGGTCCTTATATAAGATAATATCTATTAAAGATTTAGTTTGGACATAATCAAGGGATATGAAACAATAAATGCATTTATATTATTGTTTTAGTGATATTAGAGGATACATTGAATCGTTATTTCAATAACAATTAGAATATTCTTATCGTTTCTTTACTTAAAACATTATTTTAACTTTTGTATAAAATAATAAAGATAGAGAAGAATTATACAAAATGTTAGATAGTATGTGTGATTATCTATAATATTATGAATTGAATAATAAAAGTATAGATATTAGCAAATAGATTCGAACGTCTCTTTAGAGTTAATTTAGAAGTATTATTAGACAATAATTGAGAAATGAAAATGTAGACATTTAACCATTGAATTTTAACAAATAGCTTATGGTATTTTAATTAAGTATTCTATTAGAAAAAAGGAGTTAAATATGATTGTCTACATTCTTTGAATAAATATTTGATGGCATTTTTAACATCATTTTATCTCACTTCATTTTCTCTGGGTTTGATTGTTTAACAATTCTAAAGATTACTATAAATCAACACTTAGTAAAAGAAATAACCCTTATTGAAAAAGATAGGATTTTAATATAATATTGAAAAGAATCAGTTTTGGTAATATATTTAAGATAAGGTTGTAAAGAGCATCAGACATACTAAAATGGATGCTCAATGTGTTTATTAAGATTGGATCAAATTTGAAGCCTTAATTTTTAAAATTATACAAATAGGGGAAGAATTAAGTAATTTAAAATCTTATACACTGTTATTTCATTTAAAGAATACATTAAGATTGATTGCATAAGGACTGAGTATTAATGTTATTCAATGTTTAAGTGTCTAAAAAGGAATGGGTTCTACTAATATTGTTAAACCCTAATATTAATGTGTGTTATTTAATAAATTAGATGGTTATGTTGAAAATAGAAGACTTAATGTTCAATCTCAATATTTAAACTAATTATTAGAAGTTAAACAAATATTACCTCATTTTGAATAGTAATAACCTTTATAATCAATTGAGAGTCCGTACAATAAGAAAGAAGAATATTTCTTTATTGTAAGTTAAGTTTAGGAATTACTTTTTTTTGCTTAAAATGTTTAATAATTTAGAATTGATTGTTTTTTGCATACAATCCATTGTTTTGAATATTATTGTTATCTTTTGATTAGGAATGATCTCTATCCTTAAATAAAGTAATTGTAATTCGAATTGCCTTAGTATGAGGACAATTTTGACAATCTTATAATAAGTCATCATCAAATTACTAAATTCACTAGATTTAGTAATTTATAGTAAATGTTAATGAAATAAATAGATAGTATTAGATCTACAAATTTATAGATTTAGGTTATTTATACTTCATCTTGTTTGAGAGAGATTTTGGAAAACTTAACACTTTGTTATTAAATTTATGACTTTATTAGATAATCTTATCGATATTAGGAAGATATAGAGTTTATAGAATCTTATTTAAAGAAAACAAAGTAATGGTTAGATTAATTAAAATTCTTATGGATTTATACTTAAGGTTTGAAAGATAGTGAGATTGATAATAAACAAATAAGTAGTTATTAGATAATGTATAAAATGACTTAGATTATGCATTAAATATCTGTTATATCTTTGAACAATTAAATAATTAAACCAGAAGAGATAGGTTAGATTTATTATCAAGCTTATACTGAGAATCTAATGGAATTGATAATAGGAACTTTAAATAAATCAAACAAATAATAAGTGCTAGGAGAATTATAAAAATTTATGAAATAAATAAATGGATAATATTAGAGTCAATAATTTGATTGTTTTGTAAGATTACTTGATATAAAAACATAGAGTTAATATTTAGATTAGATAAATAAGTTACAATTATTGAGTCTAAAAACATAAATCTCAATTTTATAAAAAGATATCAATTTAGAATCAAAATAAATCGCTTAAATATACATAAATTATGTAAATGAAAATAGTTGATAGTTGAATATTTAATAAGATCACTTTTTTTTATTGATTTAAATAGTGGATGATCTCTTTTTTCGTTCATCATTTCTTCTAATTAAAACAGAAAAGTTATTATAATCTAAAGAAGAAATAGATCTAACTTTATTAATCTCAATAGATTCTGTTTGTATTCTAGTCTTTGGTTTTATTATTTATTTTAATGTTGATTAAGATGGTATTCCATTTATCATTAAGTATTGCTTCTGTAAAACCATATACTTACTCTTGATTGAGTATCAGTTACACTCTTCTCAGTTTCATTTCTTCTTCTTGATGCAATATCAATTTATTTTTTCAATTGGATTACTTATCTTTCATAAAGCTTAAATTAGATATATGAATACTTCTATCTTCATTTGAAATAATTTTTATTCTTCATCTTTCTAATTAAGACTCTCTTCTAATTAATCACAATGATTCTTTAATCTTTGTTCTATCTGTAATAAATAATATAATGAACATGAATGTGATATCGATTTTCAGATTCAGTTTTTTATAAAAACTTTTCCAACAAATCATATTACTATGTTATCTCCTAATGCAACCTTTTATGTACATATAATGAGTTTTTACACTATAAATTAATCTAGAATACGAGTGATGTATTTAAATGCTACTGAGATTTCATCTGGGAGGACAACATGTACATTTGAATAGCCAAATTGAATCAATTTATTTTACAATTCTTCAAAATACTCTATGATTTATGATTTTAGATCACTATTTAATTAATTCATTAACTAAATAATGATGTAGGAATCCAAATAAAGTAGAGTGTGTGTTCCAACATAAAGTGCAATTCAAGAATAACTCTAATATGTAAGATAATCGAAATAATAAAAAGATTACTTGTGGAGGTGAAAGTACATTTTGTATCACAATAAATAAGAAAGTATATATGTGGGGATAGGGAATTTAAATTCCATAGTAATTAGATTTACAAGAAATTGAATAGATAGCAGCTTCAAAAGAGCATTGGTTTGCATGGTCAGAAACATAGGTTTTTGGATGGTAAGAGAATTGGTAATTTTATATATTAGTGGTTCAAACAAATAAGGGAAATTAGGTATGAATAATTCAGTAAATACTCCAACATTATTTGATATATTTAGTGAAGCTTCGTAATATGGATGGTAACTTTAAAAAATAGCTGTTGGATTGGATCATAGTGTAGCATTAATTGAAGTTGAGGATGAAAATAAAATTTTCGTTTGGGGTTCCAATGCTTATTAATAATTGGGTTTCGATGCCTCAGAATAATTTGTTGCTATTCCTCATTAATTAGATTTAGATAATCTACCTCGAATTGTTGATATATATGCATAACATAATTATACTATGGCAATAGATGAAGAAGGTCGTCTATTTTCATGGGGTAGCAATGAATTTGGTCGTTTAGGATAAAATGCATTTGCTAAATGTATGAAATTGCCATCTCCAATAACTTCATTTGGAAATTTTAAAATAGCAAAATTAGCTTTAGGAACATTTCATGTATTGGCAATTGATTGTCAAGGGAATCTCTATTCATGGGGTCGTGGATTATAAGGATAATTAGGACATGGCAATACTAATGATTCTAGTAAACCTAATTAAATCAATTCTTTATAATCAATTAGAGATGTAGCATGTGGAGAAGCACATAGTATGGCATTATAAAATAATGGTTCGATTTATGTATTTGGATCTGGTCAATTTGGATAATTAGGATTAGGAGATTATAAATAATAAGATACACCATAGATATTATAGATTCATGGAGAAATGATTGCTTGTGGAAGACATCATTCAGGAGTACTAACTAAAAATGGGGCATTATTTATGTTTGGAAATAATGAGTAGAGTTAATTGGGATTAGAATGTGGAAAGAGTGGTGCCTATTCGACTCCTTTACCTAAATAAAGTCCAATGAATGTATTACAGCACTTATGCAATTTAGATAGACCAATTAAATATTTGAGCTGACTGATGAATTTATGAATAAGATTGAGGCTAGTAGAAGTGAGGATCTTGAATAAGTAAGCCTATCTATTCATTCTAGTTATTAGTTGAATATCAATAAAATACTTTGTAAATTCCAAATACATAAACAACTATTTTTATTAAGGATTTGATGGAGAGAGTGATTGCCCTATTAAAGAAGAAATGATACATATGATAAAATATATTATGAACATTCAAGTATATACTCTTTTTATCAAATGTTAAATTAATTAAATTTTAATTAATGGAGCAAGTTGATTATGAAGAACTGCTTAAACGATTTCGATATTCATATGTTAAGCCAAATGCTTAATTAAGATAATATTTATAATCTCTACCTACTGAGTAGTACCCTGACTTATTCCATAAAATTGAAAATTTAAATTATGAGTCTTTTTAGGTTAAAAGATTATTGAGAATGCTCAAAAAACCATATTAAATACCTCAATATTTCGATCTTAAATTAAAGCATAAGTTAAAAATCACTGAAAATGTACCATAAGAATTTATTGATTTCAATAAGAAACACACATTAATTTTAACATAGCAACAATAGGGTTAATAATTATTTGATAAATTAAAGGAAGAATTTTTTGTTGATTCTAAAATAAGGAAAAGTGGTATGTCTATTTTTATTCTATTAAAGATTCACTTACATTCAAACATTAATATTATTAGGCATTATAGAATAATTTAACTAATCAATGTATTGAATAATGTCTTCGTCTTCTTAAGAGATCAGAATAAAATATGGATACTTTATAAATTGTACTAAGTGAATTAATTAATACTTAATTTGATATTACTCCATATTTAGGAGACATTCATAATGCATTGACAGAATTTATTAAGAATGATTTATCAATCATATGTTTAAAATTAACACATACTTGTGTTAAAGGTGATTTAACTAATGCAGTTTAATTTATAGGTAAAATGATTTAAGGTACTCATAATGAGAATAGAAAATTTACATTTCTTGGTACTCTTCCTCATAAATGTGAAAAGTAAGTTGAAATCATATATAATTTGGCTACAATTGTTAATGATGATTAAAAAGTGTTTGATTTAGTCACACGAATGAGAGATCTTTAAGCTCCCTTAGGTAATTGGATTCATCTAAAGAAATTATTAAATATCAATAAGTATACTAATACATTTGTATCATTATTGGTTGTTGATTGGTTATTGGAAAAGAAATAGGAATCAAATAGTAAAGATTTAGAATCAATTATGGAATAGATTGTTAATGGATTAGCTACAAATGTATATTATTTTATATATATTTTTTAGTTTAAGAATTTTGCAAAAGTAGTTACATAACCAGTTATGTTCTTAGCTTAATTAAAATGTGTTGTTTTATATGCACTTTTTTGTGAAGATGATGCACCAGCCAAATTAATGATCATGATTAATGAAAATTTGAATAAGAATACTGATATCTTTAATCCAAAAAGCCATTTATGTTAATTAAAATATTTGATATCACCATCATATTAAAATGAAAGTTAATTATTCTTAGATTGTTTATTTGTTTATTAGGCAATCACATATGATGAAAATGATTAATTTAATTATCTATTACCATTAATCATTTTGGTAGCATTTAGTAGTAAGGTTAAGAATAGTGTAAATATTAAAAAATCGTTAGAATTATTAAAACTATTTAAAACAATCGACATTAACATACTTTATAATAAAATATTTAAGACATTACATGAATTTCTATATTAAGTCAATCCATATTAAGGAGAAGGAATCAACTTTAGAAAGGATAGATTAATACATTTTGTGAGATTAATAATGGTTTAAATTGGAAATACTCAAATTGAATAACCAAAATACATTTATACTACTTTTTCTCATATATTAATATCTCAATTTCAATTTAAGCTACCAAAATATCAAATCAATATAAATCCCATTAGTTGGTTTACTAATCGTGGATTAATGAGTAATAATTCTTACACAGTTCAATCTATAATTAATTATTGTAGACTTTTAGTTGAATAAGGATATATCAATGAAATTGTTAAACCAATTGAAGAATGGTTTAATCCATAAAACATTAATAAATTAAATAGTTTATATCATTTAGATTAATAATTGGAATAGATTTAAATTGAATAATATGATCATATTACTTTATAATAATCAGGTTTAAGATGGATGACTGATGATAAACCAGTAGATGAAGCTGAATTGTAATTATAATAAGAACTAAAAAAATTTGAAAACAATAATGCAGTACCTATGGATGAAGGAGAAGCAAAGTAGTAAATGTTATTGAAATAAAAGAATAAGATGTGTTAATAATATTCATTGTGTTTATAATTATTTGAAGGCCTTCTTCACACAAAGGCTAAAGAATAGTTTATCACATAATACTTTGATAAGATATCTACTTTTGCAAAAGAAATCTCAACTAGGTATGATTGTTGTATGTTTTTACTAAAGTATTTCGAAACTAATCCATTATTATAATAATTTAAATGGCCACTTACATACTTCTTTTTGGAACGAAGTATGAATTCTATCCCTAATGATAAGATACTAGAAAAAATTAACTAATTTCAAGATTGTCTTTTGAAAGATATCAAAAATCCACCTATCCATTTAATTCATTTAATGAACCTATATATCATTAACTAGAATTCATTTACTCCTATTACTAAGTTTAAAGCCTTTGCTATCATTTTAAAATATAAAGATTAATTGTAAATAAAAGAATATTTTACACCATTTGTTCAAAATATAAATATCTGTGGACATGCCAAGAATGCAGGATAAGTGTTATAATTAATCTTTAATAAAGATAGTGATGAACATTATCATTTATTCTTTAATAACATATTGAATCTTGTGGCAGAAGCTTAAAATTTAATATTGAAAACAATACCAAAGTTACCTAATAATTTTGACATTCACATTAAAGTCCGAGTATTGGCTGAATTTGATGAAACAAAATAAGCTGCTCTACCTTTTGTGGATAAGGAATTTAAGGTTTTGAAATAACTTTCAAAATGGGACATTGTGAGTTTTGTTAAGAAATTCCCAAGAGAACATAGTGAAGTTATGATTAATATATTGAATGATGTAAATGGATTTCCAGATATGATAATTTAAGCAGCATCTAAATTGGTTGTTGATTAATAATTATAAGAAGAATAATTGGAATTCTTCCCATATTTTGTTAGTAAATAAATAAATACATATCCTAAATAATTAATTGGTAAGACTATAGATTTATTAATTCAATATTCATCTACTCCAGAAAGATAATAATTAGCAATACTTTGCAGAGAAGCAGGAGTCTAATTAATTAAATGTGTAGGTAAAGAAAACTCTAATGATATTTTAAGATAAATTGAAACTCATCTTTAATCAAAAAACACATGTGCTTCAATACGTGCAATAACATTCTTGGGTGTTTTGTCTTAATTTTTATAAGGACATAACTAACATAAAACTTAAGAATAGATTGTTTAATTGTTTAGAAACAGTGACAAAGATTTATAATTAGAATTAGCTCGTTCTTTATAAGAATTATTAAGATTTTTCCCTGATACAGAAAATCTAGTTATTGAATTAATGAAATCCAATAAACAAGAGAAGGATGAGAATGTAAAAAGAGGAAATGCTTACATGATAGCAGGTTTAATTAAAGGTTTGGGTGTAGAAATGATGGAAAAGAAAGATATTTGGGATTTATTAGAAGTGAAAGAGAGAAAGGAGAGTGTAGAAGATAAATTCTATGTTCTAATATAATTACAAGCAATGATTGAATTATTTTAGAAGACATTAGAACCATATGTATTAAAAGTGATGGGAATTTTAATGAAATATTTTGGAGAAGGAAGAGTAGAAGTACGTAATTTATCTATGACCAATGCAAGTAGTCTATTGTAATCTCTATCAAGTTATGGTGTTAAGATTATGCTTTAACCATTACTTGTAGGATTAGATTCCGATACCTAATGGAGAGCTAAAGTAGCCAATATTTGGGCATTAGGACATTTGGCACATTGTTCACCAAAATAATTATCGAGTTGTCTTCCTTAGATTGTCAATTCTATTTCTAAAGCAATTTCTGATACTCATCCTGATGTAAAAGCAGAGGCTAATAAATCATTGAATGAAATAGGATCTACTATTAAAAATCCTGAAATTTCAAGTATTGCAGATATACTCATTATTTCACTATCAAATCCTTATGATGAGAATTTAAGAGGATTACAAGTTGTTTTGGAAACAAAGTTTAGACATTATATTGATGCTCCGGCTATGTCATTATTGATTCCAATTATAGATTATGGTCTTAGAGCATAGGACAGTAATTAAAGAAAATAAGCTTCAATTTTAATAGGAGGATTGCCTCATCTAATATAAAAAAGTGATGATCTAGTACCATATATGAATTTAATTGTTGGTGGATTGGAAGTAGTGATAGGTGATCCTTTATTGGAAGTCAGAACTGTTGCAGCAAAGGCAATAGGTTAACTATCTCAAAAGATAGGTGTTGAGAATACTAAAACATTCTTTAAGTTTATATGGGATGTATTGGAGAATAAGGAAGCAAGTACTAATAAGAGATCAGGTGCAGCTCATGCATTTGCTGAGATTTCTTGTATTCATGGAGATGTCTATTTAGAGGAATAATTATAATTTATTTTCAGTTAGATTCAAAGAACAGAAATATTTGTTAAAGAAGGATATATAGGAATATTTATTTATATTCCCAGTATTTTATAATAGAAATTTGAAAATTATGTGAAAGATGTAATTGAGAATGTTTATGAATGTGTTAGTCATGAAGATGATGTAGTAAGTAGTATTACATTAAGAGTATTGAAGATTTTTAATTAAGAATTTTGGTATTTTATAGAATGAATTATTGTATCCATCATTGACAGAAACAATGTTAAATGAAGATGCAAAAAAACGAAATGCAGGAACTATTTTAAGTGGAGAAATGCTCAAAATAACACAAAAATATGTATTCGCCTAATTAAATAATCCAGATAGTCATTAATATATTAATATTGATCTATATTATTTGAATTTGATGGCATTATATACAATGTAATAAGATGTGGCAGATATTGTCAGATAAAATGCAGTTGCTATATGGAAAGAATTTATAGATAATACTCCTAAAACATTAAAGAAAGGATTGAAATAATATGTTATTTAATTATGTAATATTATGAGTAGAGATGGTGTTTTATAGAATGGTATTAATAGTATTAAAAATTTCTGTGAAAAATATGGAGAAACTTAGATGAGTGAGGCATTTAATCATATAGGATAAGTCTTATAGAATCATTAAGAGAATTTATCATTAGTTAAGGGAGCTTATTCAGTCTTAAATCAAATTTATATTCACATTTCTTTAGATTTAGCTACAAGATATAGAGATTAATTTATTGAATATTCAAGATTGTATATTTTCTGCAAAGATAATCTAATTAAATCTTAATTATTTTTATCTATAGGTACAATGATCAATAAGGTAAAGTAAACTACTTTTGTAGAAATGATTATTGAACCATATTTGATTGATTTGTCTAGTATGAATGAAAATGATCCCAAATATTCTAGCTATTTAGAAGTATTCTCTAGATTATGTCAATTGAATTAAACTTTAGTATTGCATTATTTAATAGTGTTAATTTTGGTACCACCTCTACATCAATTCAAAATTGACATTCTAACTAATAATGCATCCACCTTCTCTAGTGTTATATATAAGAAGTATGAAAACAAAATACCAATCCAGATATTATTTAATGATCTCTATTTATGTGCTGATTTCAATGATCATAATGAATGGAATGATAGAACTGAATCTCTCATTTATTGTATTTAATAATTGAGCATTCACATCAAATCTGATATTGAAAACTACCTAGCAATATTTATAGAAGACATACTTAGATAGTTATAAGCAAAAAGTAAAGCAATCTTTGAATCTGAAGCACACCCTAATGATTATAAACATTGTCTTATTCCTTTAGAAGTATTGTAATACTTCATATAAAATACATCTGAGGATCATCAACAATTTTCTCAATCAATTATTGAGAAAGTAGCTCCTTTCTTATATCTATAATCTGCTAATCTTTCAGAATAATAGCTTTAAAGATTTTACAGTTTAGCCAATAAAATCATTTTTGCAATTAATAATACATTAGATAAGCAACATCATTTCGATAATATGCGTAACATACACACTTGTTTCATGAATCGTATTAATATTTATCAAATTCCTGGTCTAAGTACTTAAGATGGAGCAGGAATAGAACCCTATGTTTCTATGCTTATTGATAGCTTTGTTTTTGGCAAAGAAGAAACATTCAAATATGCATATGACTTTATGAAAATACTAATATAATCTGCTGAATAACAGTAACTTCAAATCTATATTCTTAAATTAGTAGGTGCTCTTATACGTATCCTAAATTATAAAGGCAGCAATGAACTCAAAATTTTAGCTTTATAATTAATATATTAATCTCAAGAGAAAGGACTTGAACTTCATAAGTTCAGGCCTTAATTGACTATTACTTATGAAAAACTAATAATTGAAATTAATATAGTAGATGGAGGCTTAAAGTAACTGTCAAAGAATTATAGTTAATTCCTCAAATTGCATGATAAAAAAGTACAATTATTTATTCTATTTATAATAGGATCTACTTCTTAATCAACTCTTTAATAAGGGTGTTTAAAGTGTTACTTAAGAAGCAAGAGAATGTCATTTAAAAATAGTTTAGAAGGCAATAAAGGATTAATAAGAATAAGTTTATTCATCTGCTGTCTTAGAAAGATTCTTCTCTCTCTCTAAATAATATTTTGAGAAATGCATTCAAACTTAAAAATTTGATCTTGCATCTCCTTATGAATTGAATCATCTAGGTATTGATATTAATTATATTCAATTAGCTCATATACTTGCATTAACATATAATTACACTAATAAAAATAATAAAGAGTAATATGTTTAGAAGTACATTAAACTTGATCAATATGGTTTACTTTTAAGATTGCAATTTATCAGATATTAAATGAAAGAATTAATACCTGATACAATAACATATACTATAGAAAAAATCAATACTAATGAAAACATGTCTTATGTGCTATAATTACTGAAAACTTTAAGGAAATCTACAAATATATCAGTTAAATAATAATTAAGGCCAAAATTCATGGAGGTTCCACAAATTTTAAATGCGTTATCAAGATTATAATGATATTAAATATATTAAATAACAGTCATAAAAATGATCGAGTCTTTCTAATAATAATGTGAATAGATTTATTCTGAAAACTAAGAGAGTAATATCTGATATCATATTCTAGTTATAAAATAGTTAAATAAACTTAAGCAAAGTACTCTAGAAAAAAATCAAGAAATTTAAAAAATGCAAAATCTATTAAAAGAAGTTGAATAAGAATATTAGCCAATTCATGAAAAAATACAATCAATTAAAGACTAATTCTAAGATTCAGAACTTAATAAACAAGTAATATATGATTCATTTGATGAATTGGAGAATCTGATAATGCGTTAATTTGCTGAATAAAGAAAATTATGCAATAAATCAAAAAAGACCTAAAAAAAAGAATCTCCTTCAAAAGGAAAAATTAATAATGAAAATGATCAAAACACAATCAATCTAAGAAAAAGAACAATTAAATTATAAAATTTTGATGAAAATTCTGAAACAAGTGAATCTAGTGAACCAATCAAAGTATCAAAAAAGAAAGTCAAAACTAATACTGAAGCTCTAGATAAAGCAAATTGTTTAATTAACGAGATTTTTAATTTTATTTGATCATCATCTAATTAACAATAATTTTATTTATCTATCAATGGGAAATCGCAATGTCTGCCTAGCTGAAATACCTGTCAATCAAACTCATCACATCTCACCAAAGACAAAAACAAAATGGAAAAGAGAAGATTTAAAATCTGGCTCTTGTATTTAAACACTAGTTGATAAAGAAAACAACTCAGATTTCTTTACTCATTTCTAATGTGGTTAAGCATTACCTTAATATCGAAATAAATTAGCCTAATCAAGATGGTTAGAAGCTGTCAATAGCCTAAGCGCAATTAATAATTCATAACAAACTATTAGTTCGTTACTTGATAGACCTGAATTTAAAGAACTAGTTTTATTAGGTCCACCTAAGCAATTTAGATGGTTAAGCTGGATGAATTTGTTAACTAAATCTTAACAACATATTAATTATGAAAAGTATTTGGAAAATCCACCAATAGATATCTCTAACATTATCAATGATATAAATCGTACTCTAGTTGATTATGCATTATTTAAACATAGAAGTTGTGGATAAGATTAATTACAAAGAATTCTTTGTGCTATATCTAATGCTTTGCCAACTATGGGATATTGTTAAGGTATGAATTTTGTATGTGCTGTTCTTCTTATTGTCTCTGGTTGTGATGAACATCAAGTATTTTAAGCCTTTATGTAAATGCTTATTAATGAACAACACCTTCTATATTTTGCTTTCTCTGATGATATGCCACTTCATTTTTTTTTGACTAACTTGATACATTATCAGATTAAAAAGAAATTTCCTAACCTTAACTTAGGTGATATAAGTGATTCATTTTGGCTAAGCAAAATGATTTTATCCCTTTTCACTTATGTATTTAAAATGGAAGACTGTATAAGATGTTGGGATTATTTAATGGTTCGTGGAATGATTCGTGGAATTCCTGAATTAATTCTAGCATTTATTGATTCTACTTACGATTAATTATCTAAATTCAAGGAAGAAGATTTTGCTTATAATTTTAAAAATCCTGAAACTACAACCATCTAATTTAATGTTGGTGAACTCATATATTTAGCTAAGTCTAATCATAGTTTAGACAGATCATTAATATCAAAATTCGCTAAGAAAATGAGAAATAAAAATAATCCTTCATAGTTATTAGACCTATTATAATATTTCAACAATCCTTAGCTCTATAAGAAACATGTATCATTTTATGTTAACACTATTTTTGATTGATATATATATCTATTTGTTTTTAAATTCAGATTTCATTTTGTATTTTCTTTTATTATTTTTTTAATAAAAAACTTTGCGTTATTTCAGTAAATTATAAATTATTTATAAGTACATAAAAAATTTAAATTCAATTTTCTAAAAAACAAATATTATTTATGAGGATGGTTATTTAGATAGAGTAATATTCAAATATTCAATTTTATGATACTTATACTTTAAATTGTCTATTATTATAAATCAATTATGTATATATTTGGAAAGTGGATAATCCACTATTTATATGAGAATTTGAATTAGGATAATTATATTACAAATATTATTGTAATAATTAAATTAATGTTGAGAAAGAAGAGTCAAAGTAAAGGAAACACATAAAAATTATAAGTAGAAGTGGATATTATGGTTTGATTGTTTTTTATTTGTCTAGGAATAACGTATTGTTGGACTTAAATAAATATTGTTATCTCAAAAAGAGACTAATAAAGAAAGAATGTTAACAAGTTAAGGATCCACAAGATGGTCAGCAGCTTCCACTAATATTCCTCTTAGAAGTATTTGACTAATTACTACAAATAGATTATGGGAAGCATGTTTTAGAAAAACATAGGGAAGTTGCAAAGACATTCCAATAAAAAAATAAATTAAGTAAGGTACCATCTAGACCATCATCTCGTTCAAGTTCACTTTCTAAATAAAGCAAATAATCAGAAACTTAATCATAATAGAATCAGAGTTATTTGACATAGAGTCTGAATTTTGCAGGGAAGAATTCAGCAAATGAAAATTTGAAACGAGCACTTCAAGTCTAATAATGTAAATCTTACAGACTTAGATTAGTTAGAATACACTAATGAAGTAGTCAAATTCCTCAATTCCATTAATCTTGATAAACATGCAGGTGCAATACTTGAAAATGGATTTGATGAGATGGAGCTTTTAAAAGAAATATCGGTTGATCATTTAAAAGACATGAATATACCTCCCATGGATGCAAGGAAATTATTGAATCAAGTGCAAAAATTAGTGGAAACAGAAGAAAGAAAGCTTCTTCAATCTTAAAAATAAGCATAACGTTTAAAGGAATCTTAAAGTCATGTAGAGGAGATTGCAAATTCAGAAATCTATGATGAGGAGGAATAACAAAGATTATTTTAGGAAGCAGTTATGGAATATAGACAATAATAGAAATAATAATAGAAAGAATTGAAAGAATAAGCAATATAACATACAGAAGAAATATTAATTGAAGATGAATCATTAGGGTACATATCAAGTCGATAAAATAAAAAGGAGGAATAATAAAGAAATAAAATGAAATTTCTTTTATCAGGAGCAAACGAATGGTAAATGTTTGACATTGATTATGATTAAAATTAAGGAACTGATTAATAGCCTGTTATAATTGATAAAATATCTTGTTATTAATGTTATAGATTATTTGATTAGAAATTTGCCATAAGCAATAATGGTAGAGAATTTTGTACAAAAGAATGTTTTGAATCATTTAAATTATAAAACATAGTAATGAATTTATTTAAATAATAGTATCTCTGTCGATCTCAGTCATGTGCTAAATAAATTGACATTGCTTAAGCATTTTATGATATTGGCTAATGGTTCTGTAATTAAGACTGCTTTAAATAATATCAATGGGAAAGTGTCAATATCAGAGGAAGAACCCATATTAGTTTATGATAATTAAATATATATATATACACATGCATAACTATAGAGTTTTAATTAATCTTTTTTTCAGATGTATTTTAATAATCAAATTTTAGGATGAGGAATATGTACTTTTGAAGGAACTTTTACCATCAATTATTAAAAATGTCCCACTTTTGCTTCTCTTGTCGATTTTCCAACACTGAATGCAGGATATGATTTCTTTTTAGAATTCACTTACACACCCACAGCAATCCTTTTTATCTTATTAAGTTTACTATTTAGTATCATAAGTTTAATTCTTATCCCAGCCTTCAAATATCTTGCCTATCTTTGGTCCTTTTGGTATAGTCCAATGAGAAGCATCTTCTAAGTTACTTGTATTAGCAGGAGGTTTTTGTAAATATGCTCCTGGTCCAACGATCACAGGAGTTGAACATGTAGGAGCTAATGCTGATGCTCCTGGGATATCTCTTCTATATCCAAATGAAAATTGCGGTGGAGTTGGAACTTCAGGTTTAATGGCTGGATCATATTAAGGACCAGGAGTTCCTTTAAGTCTTTTTTCAGGAGGAAACTTAAAAATATTTGATAGAGTATACTCTTGATTCCAATCCTATTTTGACATTTGAAGCTTTAGGCTTTCTAATTAAATCAGCCTCTTAAGGTTCAAACTTTAATAGAAACAACTCTTTACATCAACATCTTTTCTTTGATAATAATCAAATTTGGCTCCTGTATTTAAAGTATTACGAGGATCTGTTCCAAATTTTGTATCTGCATCTTTTGTATAATAAAAATGATCTCCTCCTCTAACATTATAAACAGGTCCAGGACTAGCCTTTCCTTAATGTATTAATTTGGGTTAATACCTGCAAAATCAATTCTGGCAAGTTCTTTATTATGATAAAGCTTTGCTTGATTGGCTCTTTCAGCAGAACCGAAACTGTAACTTGGTAGTGTTTGCTTTGTAGAAATAGGCATTTTGCCTATTGAACTAAAAACTTGTTTATTTTCGAAATCAATTAAGTCTGCATATGAATACACTTTTGGTTAAGCTTTAACTTCTTCTTTTGTCTCTGCCATTTTGTATATAAATATAATTAAAATTAATATTAAACTGTTAATATCTACAATTTTTGTATTTTTCAAACTTTAAATTATATGTTGATCTTCCATTCTATTATAATGAGTAGATAATTAATTTTAACAGCAATTATTTTGGAAAACAAATGAACAGAGATATTTGATTTATGTAATATGTATGATAATATATAAATATAAATAATTAATTAATTAATTAAAATATAATGAATTATATATTTTATGGATTCATGGGATATTGGGCTTTGTCATTAACCTTTTTTGTTTTTCCTTATAAAAAGAAGAATGTCTTTAAACATTAAAAATTCTAAAAATATCGTCAAAGAAAAAGCATCCTTCACATTTCACATAGAGGTGGATGTCGTGAAAATTTAGAAAATACAATGTAAGCCTTTTAACATGCATATGATCTTGGTACCGATTGTTTAGAAATGGATTTATGTATGACAAAAGACAAGAAAGTATAAATGATAAATAATATAGATTGTAGTTTTACATGACTCTTCATTACTAAGAATGTGTGGTGTATAAGGACATGTGAAAGAATATAATTATGCAGACTTACCAAAATTCTTAGAAAGAGTCAGATTAGATTTTGCTCCTAATGATTATATTTCAACTTCAACCTGTAAAACTCCTTATATGCCTTTGTTTGAAGATGTTCTTAAAAAGTTTCCTGATGTTTTAATTAATGTTGAAATTAAAACTCCTGATCCAGAAGTTGTTCATGCTGTCAATGATTTAATTCTAAAGTATTAAAGACAAGATACAATCACATGGGGTGCTAGATGTATTACATATTTATACAAACATAGTTTAAAATTAAAATGAATTACTTAAATCAATTAATCCTGAAATACCTAGATTTTTCACAGTTGAAGGAATTTTGAAAGTGTACTTACTGTATATAACAGGTCTTTTACCTTTCTTCAATATACCAGATGATTCAATGTAAGCACCGCTTTATACAGATGACTTTTATTAGTGGAAACTTTAAGTTGCAAATTCGACTTCAGAGAAATTCTAGTAAATGTTTTTGTAATATAAATTACCATTTATTAAAGTCATAATTTTATTTGGTTCTTGGGGTTAATATCGAAACCATTATTTTATCATTTACACAAAAGAGGGATCTTTGTATACTATTGGGTTTTGAATAATGAAAAGGAATATGACAAAGCTCTAAAAGCTGGATGCCATGGTATAATGACAGATTGTCCAACTGTTTTGAAAGAATATTTAATCAAAAATAAGCTTTATGGAAAAAAGTGATCTCTATAAACAGACATTTTATATATAAACATTAATATCAATCAATTTAATATTGAATTCCGAATCATACATAATAATAATATCTTTTTATTTACTATAAATATAAGGAAGCATTATTAATTATATTATTTATTAAAAAGAAGCCATTTAGATGTAGAAATTTAAAATTGTTTATTATTTTCAATAATAAAGAAATATGTATTTTAACAGTACCTATTATTGTAAACTTGATAGGAAAATTATGTGAATTTCAGTTCATTTTTTAAATTTGTACAAACTCTTAAATTATTACCAATAAAAAGGCCATAGTATTTAAAAAAAAATATTGAATATTTCGAAAATATAAATATAAAAAGCCAAAATAAAATTTCATTGAAAAAATAGAGTAATATTAGAAAATACAATTGTGTCTATTTTAAAACACAATATTATTATAATGGATTTTAGATAATTGAATACAATATTCCAAATTTAATAAAATCAAAAATATTTTCTTAATTCTTATAAAAAACGATATATTATTTAAAATAAAATTAAGAATATGCATACTCAAATTTTAATTCTTGAAAAATTGAAACAGATTATAATGTATTCGAATTTTGATAATAATTTATTGATGAAACAGTTCAAGTTATATTCAAAATTAGACAAGATGCTCAGTGAATAATAATAGATCATCAGTAGTGTTACTATATATGCATAATTAAGTAATACATAAAAAAAATATATTTTTAATTAAAAATACATTTGTATATAAAGATTTCATGAAGACAACTTATGATTATTCAAATCCTGTACTGAGTCTTTTAAGCTCAACATAGACTAGTCCTATGACTAAAATTGAATTGAATGATTCAATCGAATATTATATAGATTAGAATATCTATCACACTGAAGTGGAAATAGTGAAGTATCTACATGGTCTTGGAGTATTGACAAAAACTGATCCTTTAATTAAAGAATAACAATATTGGAAAGAAAGAAAACAGAAGAGCTCAATACTTCTTGAGACTATTATCAACTCCTAGGAGAGAGTAAAATTAAATTCAAGTGTTAGTCGCCTGATGAGAAAGAATGTAACAAATATTCCTAGAAATTCAAATAGTCCCTTTTTCTTACTGGATTAATTATGATTTTCTTTTTATCTAATAACAAATATTATCACTATATATTTGAATTCAATAAACCATAATTAACTAATTATTCATTAATAAACAAAGTAACCCGATGTCTTTCTCTCTATTGATTCAAATTCAATAGATTGTTTGTATTCGAATCTGAAAAGATCAGGGAATTCTTTTTCAATAATATCCTTTGTTTCTTGAGATACTTACACAAATCCTTTGGCTCCTTTTGATTCCATCTTATTGGCAATTAGGACATCAGGCCCATAGATATCGTATCTTACTAACTCTGTTCCAAGAACACCACCAATAATGGATCCCTAAAAATGTAAAATATAATAAGAGTACTGTATGAACTCCTATTCTCATATCTAAAGTAGGATGATTGATATGAGCTCTTACTCTTCTGATGGCATCAATCATTGCAAATCCCATTCTTACAACATTGACTGCTTCTTATGATGGATTTCTTTATATTCCTTTACCATAATCAATCATTCCCATAACAACATAACAATCTCCTATTGTATAAAGTTTGAAGACATTGTGCAAAAGACAATTTTTATCAAATTCAGTAAATAGATTTCTCAACATGTTTACTACTTATTCAGGTTGTACACTACTTGAATATTCTGTAAAACCAGCAATATCAGCAAATAGTAATGTTACCTCATCAGCCTATTCTCTTAATACACGTTTTTCCTCGTTTGGTCTGAAAAACTCTTCAAGGACCTAAATGATAAAAATAAATTAATTATACATTTTTTGGTAATAAATAATTCAATAAAAATTAGTATTTAATTGATTTTTCAATTAATTATTTGTTGACATTATATGAATTGACATTTTTCAAAAACATGAATAATTGAATACAAAAGGCAAATATCGAAATTATGGCACAATAATAGAATCTACTCCATGGCCAATCATTTAATATAATTGCAGCAATTGTCACTCCTAAATATAGAACTAAAAAGACTAATTTATGTTAATGTCTAAGAACTCTATTAAGTAGAACACTTAAACAATATATAATTCCTTTGGCTAACTATATTTCATAATAATCTGCAATTAAGAAACAATCTAAAGCATAACTTCCAAGTAACAAATATGCTAATATTGAGAAATATATTATATTATAAAAGGATTCATACTTATGTATTAGAGTACATAATAATATATGTAATAGACCTACAAATACTCCAGTTATCAAATTTGCCAAGAATATCTATCCATTCAAATTCACACAAGACACTGAACTTATTAAAACACACGACCCTATAGTTAATAGATATTGAATAGCAAATGGTCTATATAATGAGGATAGAAATTCATAAAATTCTAGTGTAACAGTGACATCTTCATTAAAATCTAAATATAATTTCCTTGGATTAAGAGTCAATAATAAGATTTGACCTTGAGCATCTTCATCAACACTATAAAGTGCCCTTATTTTATCCTTCTCAACGTGATATTCCATATTTAATTGATAATCAGAAACATTTAACTCACATCTTGTCTTCTTCTCTAATAATTATATAAGATCTTAATGTTTTTAATGTCTATCATCATATCCTTAGGATTAAACTCCTCCCACAATAGATTATGAAGCATAATTTTTAGAGGATCCTCCTCCTTAATTTAATGCAAATTAAGCTATAGATTATTAAAAAACCATTTATTATTAAATTGATTTACTTGGACTTTCACTATTTATTTGCTTTGAAGTTTTTGTTACATAATTGTAAATTTCACTCTTTTACTTTTTGTTAAGAATTAATGGTTATGGATCTTCATTTCTAGTTATTAGAGGTTATGCTTCCTTATTTTAATTAGTTCCAAATTCTGATAGTTAATTTAAATTAACTTAATCTAAATTTTAATATTCTTTTGGATCTCTAAAAGGTTATTTTGGAGGTCTTTAAATCATGATTGTTTATTTTCTTTATTTACCTCCTCTTTTAGTATTAACAACATATGTAATCAATTTTCCCTTTCCCTTAGCAACCACATCTCTCTGAACATAAACTAATTCAAATTTGTTAGTCTATCGATATGCTTGTTCAGAAATAGCAATATCCCAAGTTTCAGCTGTTGAACAAATTCTACTTGCAGTATTAATGGTATCACCAATCAAACTAAATTATGGTTTATGATGGCCAATGACTCCAGCAATAACATTTCCATAATGAATACCAATTTTAATTTAAAATACTTCATTTGACATAACATGTCTTTTCATATCTAATGCCAAAGAAATAACTTTATTAACAGGATTAGATTTCTAACTAACATGAATTTTAAGTCCGGCAGCAGCCATATATGTTTTACCCACAGTCTCAATTTTTTAGACTTCATGTTGTTAACAAAGTAAATCAAATCTTCTAAATAATTTATCTAATATATCAACTACATTTGATTATTCATTCTTTATTAATTAATCAAAATCAATGATGTCACAAAACAATACTGCCACCATACCTTAATCTTCTTAAATATCATATTAACCAGCTTTATTTATACGATCCCTAATAAATTGAGGAAGTAGAATAGATAAGATATCACTCATTATTTAATTCTCCTTATTCATATTAATTCTGCCTAAAAAGACCTCTAAAAATATGTGAATAATTCTTCTAAATGTTACAACCAATAGAAACAATGAGGCAATACTCATTACATATTAATTGATCAAAATATAAATGTCATTTCCACCAGATTTCTTTATTAAGTATATTATCACATAAATAGCAGAAAATACTTAACTTATAAGTGGCTATTCTTGATAATGATATATATTGACTGATAAACTTAATTATAACATATTAAGATTCATTTCTCCTACAGATTAATCTTGATTGAATAACCATATAATAATAGAAGAACATCGAATAAATAAAATAATGAAATTTACTTCAAAAAAGTACACTTTATAATAGCGAGACCAACAAAATAACATTAGTAATAATAGTACTCCAAACATTGAAATATAAAAATAATCAGTCCAATAAATTAATGCAAAGTTATCCAAAGTTAATAAAATAATAGTATAAGTAGCTATCTCATAGAATAAAAATGTAATTGCAACTATTATTCTATAGGTTCTTACTATATATATAAGTGTATCTTCTGTAAACTTATTTTGAACTAATAATGATTTGAATCTTAAAGTAATTGAATTAATAGAGTTTTCTGTTTCATCAGCAAATGCTCCACTCAACATCTGCTTTATGATTGGATCCATATCTTCATCCCCATTAAAGAGTTTTCTTGCATAATAAGATATCTTCTCTATAGTTGCTCTATGTAACTTTATTTATCTGGCAACATCACCAGAAATTTTATTATATATCTTAACTATTTCATCATACTCATTACTTGTCTAAATAATTAAGGGCATAAAAAAAGATCTATTCACATAATTGAGCACTAAATTAACAATAGCATGGATAGCCACTATGAATATAAATGAAAATAGAGTCTAAATTGAAGCTGCCCATTGATAAATAATAGAAATTGAATCAAATTAAAGAGAAATCAAAGCATATAATCCAAAAATTAGTCCTAAGTTAAAAATAAACTATTTCTGAGTGATATAGTTTCTTTAAACTAATTTTGAAGTATCTACAATCAATAATAATAGAAATAATCCTGATCCTAACTCTTTAGTTGATATGACTATTCCATTATGAGTTGATAGATCTGTATATTCTGTATATAGATTGATTAATAAGGCTTGGATTAATGGAAATAATGTAATTCTTGTTATGTATTTGCCAAATTTATTATTATTTAATTCTAATTAGTTATTTTTAAATACAAAATACAAGAACTCACTGTGATTACAATTTTCAACTTTCTCACTTATCTCACTTATAATAAAACAACTTGAAAGTAAAAAGAATATATTAGAATGAAACTTAAGATAATCTTTAGATATCACATCAACTTATTTTCTAATCAATTATGTCACACACACTAAGTAGATTATAGCAAAACTTCTAAATAATGCAAATATTAGAATTCTCTCAAAATATAATGCTGATCTTCTTGAATCTAATGCTATCATTCTGTGTATCAATTCAAAATCCTTTATATAAATATCACTATTATATAAAGGATCTATAAAACCATGATCTTATTTGTGTTAACAAAATTAAGATTCTTAATCCAATTATTTTATTGAAACTCTTCCATGTTGGAGATCTTCGAAATTATTTTTATCATGTGGAAAAATCTATCTTTAAGATTACATCTAAAATACAAAATCTGAATGATTAAATAAATTAATATCACTAAAACTATCTCCTATAGACAATATAAATTTATAATTTAACTTCCTATCTCTTAATAATTTTATTAAAATAGACTTTTATTATGGTGTCATTCTATATCCAATGAAATTAGATGTAAATTGTAATAGAAATTAAAAATGTTTCTTTAAATAAGCATCCCTTAAGATTTATTCTAAAGATTCTCCATTTATAATAATTTGAAATTATCTAATATGTAGATTTTTTTATCCTCCTGAAATCCATCTAGGACTACAAGTAAATGAACCTTTTTTATGAATCAAAGTATCTGAATGTCTTAATTCTTTCGATTTTGAATGTGATCTCAATTACCCACTCAAACTTTATAACTATTGTTTTAATTATAGAAATAATTCATCTTAAGTTTTTGCTTAGATATGAACAACTGTATCATTTGAATTAAGCAATTAGACTCTATATGCAATTGGCAATACTTTCTCATAATTGTCTCCACTAACTAACCAACATGGAATGCCTAATTATTTAATACCATTTAATGTTGGAGTCACATGTTTATTAACTTTCTCTTATACTCCAATAACAGTTACGAGATCACAATTCTTTTCAAATTCATGCATTAAAAACTAATACTCATTCATAAATTCAATTTTATTTGATTGTATATCTAATAATTTATTTGCTTCCTTTATAAATGTTTACATTTAAACTTCAGACATTAAACTTCTATAAAATAATACTGGTCTGCTACCTTAGACTTGTATATCTTTAATCATTAGATCAAGTTTAGCCACTTAATCTTTTTCCAAAGATAAACAACCTATCATATCTAAACTGTCATCTCTTAAATATTATAAATATTAAGAATCATCATTTTCTAAACCTAATTTTTCACATAATTCTTCTTGTAATCTGATAATAATACTGAATTTTCTAGAATTAAATGAATGTAAAGACATAACATCAATTAAATAAACTTCTTCTCCATCTTAAATAACATATTTAATTTGATTTTCACATTTACTTCTACAAATAAATTTAAAACCATAATTTTTGCATAAATGTAATTATTATTTATCTAATTCTGAACTGTATTCATAAAAAAATGAATCATCACTTTTTTAATATAATGATCTAGTATTCTGACATAAGACTAAAGCAAACATAGCTTCAAAATAATGAGGTTTAAATTCACTATCTTCAATTCTTCTAATTAAAGTGATTTCATTTCCGGAAAATTCAACTTCTGAAACTATTTCTAAATTTGATGGAATTCTAGGAGCATGAAACTTTTAACTGCCTCTTTAATAAGTCAATTATCTTTTGCTTTCATGTAGACTGTTTACAATCAAACTACTACCTCTTAATTATGATTATTTTTATTGTTAGGCTCCTTCAGCACTTTAATCAAATTGACTACTAACTTGAGATTCTGGTCTGAATCTAGGAGGTTAAGTACGATGTAATTCATCATATGGAGGATGGTCATCATCTAAATCTTCCAATTTGAAATTCACTTCTTCATTATTACATTTAATCATTGGAGTAGATTCAGGTTCTAATCTTTCATCTATTGGTATATTTAATTCCTATCTCATCTTAGTTTATTTAATAGCATTTTGAAATTCCTTTTCTGCAAATGATCTATATCTTAATTTATAAAGTGAATCAAAAATGAAAATCCACTTAATCTTGAATGTAGGCGTAGTCAAAGTACCAGTTTTATCAATTAATACATGATTAATCAATGATAAATTGGAAATTGGAGAATAATTTACTTACAAATGTCTTAATTTTATATGTGCATTATCTAATAAAGGGTTATTATCTTAAAGTGAATGTTTTGTATTACATTTCTCTTTTTGAAAATAATAATTTTAGTACAACATTTAAACAAAATAAAGTAAGTCAATCAAAAAATAAAAATAAAGAGGTAATAAGTTAGAATATTTGATTAATTAAAATTCTATAAGGTAATCATGTTCACTATAATATTCAATAATATATTAAATTACACTAAGTATGACTAAGGAGAGTATGGCTATAAAGAAGTATAAATTTGCTTTTTATTCAAAATACCCATATTTTTCTACATGTTTAAATGATTTATAGCATCTACAATCAAGTCCAACTGATAGTATAACTCCAAATAAGTATAAATCATTTAAGAGTAATTGTTCTCTGAAAAAGATGTTTTCTTTGTTTATTTCTAAAGGTTTTGGATCCTTCTTCAATTTAACCATTCCTTTATAATATTAATCAGAGTCAGTCTAATCATATCTAATAACACCATTTAATATAGTGCGATAATCAAGTAATTAAATATTATGTTCTTTGGATATAGTAGTTAAAGGACATGCTCGTTTTCTAACTTCATTAGTATTGCCACTCATTACAGTATTACTAGCCATACTAGCAGATTGACCCATATCCAAAATTAAGACATCAGCTGGACATATTTCATTATTTTTTAAATAAATAATATCCCCAACTTAAAGTTGATCCCATCTCTTCATAGTAAATAAAGGAATTCTAGTTTACTTATCTTATCGATATGTGACTGTTTCTATACTAGCTTTTCTCATACAAATATCTTTTTGATAATTGTTATTATTAACTAAGTTTTCATGTTCAACTATATTTTAATTTAGAGATTTCCTTCCTCCTAATTTAATTAATTTTGATGAGGCCACATTTAATACACTTTTTTTTAAGTCTGCAAATACTGTGGCTTAACGAGAATTTGTTTTTTCATCACGTTCTCGTTTTTAACTATCAAAGTACAATTCAATAATAGTATGTATAGTAAATGTTAACAAGAGTGAAATTAGATAATTATAGTCTAATTATATCATGTTGATGACAAATAAGTACAAATTAAGAAATCGCTTAAAAAATTTAATTATTAACACATATAAGCAATTTGTTAATGTGTATCTACTTGTTTTTACTAAATTAAATTGATTTTCATTTCCTCTAACATTTACACTCTCTCCATTTTCCAAAACAATCTATTGATAGATATATCATACCTTCTTTAAGTATTGTTAATTTTCATGCAAATGATCATTATTTGTCTAAGGAACTTCTGATTTGAATATTTAAGACAATCTTCTCAAAAGACCCATTATAATAAAATTAATAAATTCATTTTATATGAATAGTCCTCAATTTTTCCTTGAATTATTTATCAATCTAACTCTTCTCTTGTTCTAATTATAACAATTACTACTATTCCTTCTCTCTCAATTACTTCTTCCATAAACTCTATTCATTTTCTAATTAATCCTCTCATTTAATCAATAATTCATACTTATTTTATTTGTAACTATCTAATAGATCTCTAGAATCTCACATCTAATTCCTTTGATAATTCCACCAATTCTTCAACTGGTAAAGTCAATTATTTGGATGATTACAAATTTTAATTCTCCTACTATTGAAATTTAAGAATATCATCCATCTTAGATGAAACATATTCAACATCTAAATTGAATCTCAATCTCTACATTACTAGTTTTAAGCCTGTTTCAATCTTTCATCAATTTCCTCTTATTATTTTGTGATCTACTCAATATATAACTTTTCCATTATTTATATATAAATAATAATATATTCATAATTTAATCCAAATGTCTACTTATTCCAAAACACGATATAGTTTAACTATTAAATTAGCAATGTTTTGAGCATCCTTTTTCTCAAAATAAGGATCAATATTATGAGTCTATTTATAATTGGGAATTGCCTTATTCAATTCCAAAAATTAATAATTCACTAATTATCTATTTGGACTCAAATGATTCAACATCACTGGTAATTAATGTGTATTTCTAGTCTTGATTTTATTATCCAATAGATGTAGACTCCTATGTTGAAATATTAGATTCTTTCTAATAGGATAATAAATAAGACTTTGCCTCTAACCATTCTAAACTAACTAATCCATTTTTTTAATTGCAACCTTATTTGGTAGAGTATCATCATCATTAAATACTAATTCAAATCCCTCTGCATCACTAGATATATTAATTTCATGATATTCTACTAATCCATAATTCTTTTTGCCTTTGCCAATTGAACCTTGTTCCAATTTTCTAATTCCCAATATTCTCAAAGATGAATGATGTAACTTAAATAATTTAATTTTGATATATTTACTAATATGGCTCCATTTACCATTCTTTCATGAAAGGTTGTTGCCTTATCTATATCTCCCTCTTAAAAATAGTACTTCCCCAAATATTCATAAGCTTTCAATTCATGATTCTTCTTATTTAATTTCCAACTGCACATCAAATATTTAGTAAAATAAATTTTAGATTATTGATTTCTTAATTTAAAAAAACAGATCCCCAAGAGTTTGTAGGCCAACAATTTATATTTTAATAAATGTTCATTATCAGACATTCTCTTTACTATTTTGGTTAAGATTATACTAAAATAAAGTAATTTATAATTGTTCACTATTTTAGCTAATTTAAGGTGTATAAATATTTTCAAGTCTATAATTACTTGTGATCATACCTGGAATCTTAGATTTCAATACTTAAATACTTATTTCATTTATTATTTTTATAGCTTAATCTCTATCTTTTCTTTCTAAAAATAATTAATTTAATTGTATTAGACTATTTTATATTATAACTCTATTCTATTGTAACATCTCAGTACTTATGTAATTATAATAAATACTTACATCAATTATTATTGCTTCTCTGGATTCCTTATCTCTTCCTTTATTTTATCAATTTCTTCTTGAAATGCTAATTTTATATTTTAGATTATCAGAGCTTCTTTTATAGCATTCTTTGCTTTAACAGATTATCTGCAAGTCAAATCACCTTTGAATCGTGTATCATTTGTAGATTATAATTGATCTTAACTTATCTCTGTTTAAATATGTCCAGAGTTTTTTGGTAAGCGTAATTAAATTTTTGATTTCCCTTTCATATTTTGATAAATATAATATAATATTATAATTAGGTTTTATAAAGTCATATATATAATATTTAAATTGAATTATTTTTTGTAAATAAAAATAACTAAATATTATAGAATTAAATAAATGGAAGAATAAAAACCTGGAGAAAGAGCACTTACAGAAGAAGAAAGATAAAAATATGATAGAGCAGGATTCCTGGGACATCAAGTTTAAAAAAGGTAAATTAATTTATGTATATTAATAGACTTTTGGCATCTAATATATTAATTGTTAATATGACAGGTAGTAATACTGAATTAGCTAAAAATTTAATATTAGCAGGTGCAAATATAACCATTGTAGATAATTAGATTATAAACGAAAGAGACACTGATACAAATTTCATTTTCACTAAACCTTAAATAGGATAAAAAGTACTCTATTTATTAGCTAATTATATTAGAGAGGTTAAACAGCTTAAGAAGAACTAAAATTGATAAATCCTTTAGTAAGAATAGATTGGCTATTGGAATTCCCAAGTGAAGATCAACTTAATCGACATAATGCTATAGTCACATCAACAACAGACTTCGAAGAAATGATCAAATATGATAATTTGTCAAGGAAAATCAATATCCCTTATTATAATCAAGTGTGTTGTGGATATTATGGACTCATGTATATAGGATTGGGCTCCAAATTTACATATGAAAGAGAGAAAAAAGTAATATTGTAGATTGTTTTTGGATAAAAATAAAAAGAATAAGATAGATACAAAGAGTTTGAAGAAGTCATTGCTCATTCAATACCATTAGAGTAGACATTGAATTACAATTACAAACCTTAAGGAATGATAGTCAACATTATTTATTATTGTATTTTGATGATGAAAAAAGCCTAAGAAATTCCAGAATTAAAAGCATATGATCCATTTTAACCAAATGATGAATTATTAGATAAATTTACTTAAATAGGTAAGGAAATCTTTAAGACTGCTAATGATAAGGATGCTACTCAGGAATAATTAAACACATTTAGAGATTTTGCTAGACTTTATGGAGTAGACTATTGTCCAGTGTATTCTGTTATAGGTAGTGTTGCTTCATAGGAATTGATAATATCAACAAGTAGAATTAATGAACCAGCAATGAATTGGTTTTGTTATGATAGTGTGTCCTCTTATGGTTAAGTAGAGGTGATTTAGGATGTGTAATCATTCAAAATTAGAGATTTACCAGAAAGAAAACAATTAATTCCCAAGGAATGAAATATACATATTAATATTTTAATTGATAAAATTATAATACTTTTCTTAAAAAAGTTATAATTGAAACTAGTTTTAAGGGAGATCAAATTATTCCTAGAATAATAATAAGTCATGTTCCATTCTTTGCAAAATAATATTTTTGTAAGGAATACATAATTATAGTTTTCATGATTTAATATATTTAGAGAATTGAAAAAGTGTTACATTAGGTAGAAATGTAACGCATATTTGTTATTTTAATCAATTCACCCTATTTGAGAGTGTTCTATATTATAGTAAAGTTTATAATGGAGGAGTATGGAATGTATTTCTATTTAAACAATTATAAACCATTTTACATATGACCAGAGTACAACTCATTTTGAAGTATTCAAAAACAATGATCAAGTTTATTACATTGGAGGAATTGATAGAGTGAAGTACTAGGTCTATTGAATTCTATAATGAAAAAAAACATGTTTGAGTAAAGTGTAAAATATGAATGACAAAAGGATTTTAACTAGAAGATGTAATTATTTTATTTGGGAATGATGAATACCGATTTATACTTCCTATTCCAAAATAACCATCTGAACATCTATAACCATTATAAGTTCCTACTTATCGATGTGTGTATTCATCTATGATTGGGTGTTTTATTGATGCAGAAATGGCAAATTACATATATATTCTATTATATGTTGCATAGACTTTAAAATAACATAAATAAATTTGAAAGACTTATTTAATTACTATAATATTGCTAGAAATAAAGGTGAATTTTAAGAAATTGGAAAGTAGAGTTATTATAGATATGAAGTTCAATGTATTTACAATGCTCTATATATCTATTTTAAAGCAGAAAAGGAAAATTTGAATGATATAATATTATTACACATTACTGTGTTAATTTTAATAATGTCTTGCTTATAGGAGGGTTATTCTTTTATAACACATTTGGAGATTGTTTAACTCTAACAACATTGAAGATTCTAACTATGAACTTACCAATCAAATAGAACCAATAATATTACAGATTGGGGCCAACGATTCCATCTACTTACTCAGCATAAGTAATTGAAACTATTAAATTATATATATATATAATTTAATTTTACAAATGAATTAGTCTATAGGTGAAAATTAACAATCTTAACCCTCAATCAATTATGGGAATGTGAAGTATTCATTCAAATGTTTGCGTCGACATCTTTTTAAGGATAAAGTTTATCATGTTCATGCACTTCATAATATGATTACTATTGGAGAGGTACGTTCATATTTAGAAGTAGCATTTCAATGATCCTAATCCTAAGTACAAATTGGAGTTGAATTTGAAGAATACAATATATTGGAAACAAGAGAATGGGTAGAATAAGGCCTTTGGAATTAAATATAAGTAAGTAATTATTTTTAAACTAATACTTTAAAAGAAAGAATGTGAAGTATTTTGAGGCTTCTTCTGAACAATTAACGAAATTTCGTTAGTCAATCAGTTGTTTAATTGGGTTCCATCCACTTGAGGAACATTATAAATTAGAAAAAGTGATTGGATAAGGTTCATTTTCTAAAGTCCATAAAGTTTATAGGTTGCATGATGATAAGGTATTTGCAATGAAGCAAGTGTCCAGTAAGTAAAAGAATGATAAGGAAAATATGGTATTTATCTATTTAATTGAATTCAGTAATTATTGGAAAACGAAATTGGAATTTTACATTATTTAAACAATGAATCCATTCTTAAAATATTTGAAGTTTTTAGAATTGAAGAATTTCAATTTGGAATTATTGTTGAATTTATTGATGGAATTTGTTTAGCAACACTTATTGAACAACTCAAAAAACATCAAAATAAACTAAAAGAATATGACATCAAAATTATGTTGTAAGCTATCCTTAAAGCTATGGTTATCATTCATTAAGAATAAGTGATTCATAGAGATATTAAACCATAAAATATTATGATCTCTCAATCATCATATAGAAATGTTAAAATTATTGATTTTGGATTAAGCATTAAAAATTAATTGTAATATAACAGATGTGGAACTCCTGGTTATATGGCTCCTGAAATTGTTAATATGAAAAAAGATTAATAAAAAGCATGGACATCTCTATGTGATATCTTTAGTCTAGGAGTTGTGTTTTTTAAATTGTATTAAATTTACCTACCATACTATTAGATTATCCAAAGGTATCAGTTGTTTTTAAGGATAAACCTCTGATCAAGTCTTAGCAAGCAATAAAAAATGCTAAATAGACTGGTCTATTGTTCTATAATATAATTATTCCAAAAATTGCATCGTAAAACAACCGATAATAAATTTAAGTCTTTATTGAAGGCAATGTTAGCCAAAGATCCTGAAGAGAGGATTACTGCTTACCAAGCACTTTAACATCCCTTCTTTGCTGATTTACCCCCAGTATTATCAACTGATTTTGCAGGCAATTCTATGACATTTAAATCAAAATGCATAATGAATCAAACTATTGACAAATAAAATCTCGATTCCATAAATAGTTTGAATGATCTCTCTGGCCTTTAAAAATAATAAATTTATGTCAGGGATTTAAAACCATCAAGAATAAGTAGAAGAGTATGATATTATATTTTATTTTTGTATTTCATTTTTTACACCATATTATAAGATATTCAAAATAAAATATTTATAAAATCTTGTAAACATGCTTAAAAGTAATAGTAAAGAATTTTAGATCTCACTAAGTAATTTGAATATGATAAAAACATCAATTATGATTTTAGAGATTTCCTGATATAAACAAATATTAATGGAAAATCTGATTAATAGGTAAAGTACAGTAGGCTAACAGTGAGTACTACAATGATGGATAGTATAATGGATACGGGATATGTAATGGAATCGAAGGGGACTTCTATTTTGGAAAATTGAGAATAGTTAATCCTGGTGGTTATTAAAATCATGTTTGAATGAATTAAGATTGGTAGGAGGGAGAGTTTTATAATAGTTTAAGCATCGAGAAAGAATTGAATATTAAATTGATGGAGATATGTATGAGTTAAAATGTGAATCGAAAACAATATAGCTTGAAGAATAGAAATGAAATTAAGATAATTATAACAATAGTGCTTTTTAGAATCGGTTAAAAAATCGAAAAGGATTTTGGATAAAAAATCGTAATTAGATACTAATAGATACCTATTAAAGGGAGTTTGTGAACTATATAAAGTGATTATGGGGTTTATAAATGGGCTACGGGAATTAATTACAAAGGGGTTTATTATGATGATCTCAGTATTTGGAATGTAAGTACTTCTTAGAATGGTTGATCCTATTAAATTGATATTTAGGAGTATGGGTATGAATTGCGAGATGGGGAATATATAATAAACTCAAAGAATTATTAGTGTGAGATAGGAAAGTTACGTAAATTTGGAATGTTAGTTAATGAACCAATTTATTAATAAATATCTAGAAAGGTTAATTAATAGAATAGCAATTTACAGCCTTAGATTACATTCAAGAAACAACAAAAAATTAGTAATTAATTGATTTAGTCGCTTCGCATTTAGATTAATTGAAAAGTTAATCTAAAATTCTTAAATTCGTATTTATCTTAATCTTAACCTTAATTTAAATTATATGATAATTAAAGCTTGTTTAATAAATGATTAATTATGTTAAATTACTGATTTATAATTCATCCAATTAAAAAATGCTGTGTTCCTATTAAACATCCACATTCTGCACAATAATGTTGTACATCTTTGAACATCTTTAGAAAGTAAACAAGAATTGCCAATGGTATTGTAATAATAAATACAACAAACAAAAGAATGAGTAAATATGCACCTTTTCCATTTTTGTATTGTAATTTTGAATTAGATACTTTTGAGCAGTTTACACATTATAATTTTTGAGATTCTCTACTTTATGGAACCTTAGGATATGATATATCAGTTTGACTAATAAGAGGTAAATCTCCATTATGTGATATTAGAATTTATTTAGTTGTTTAGCATTATTCAGTTCTTAATTCTGTACTTTTATTATCAACTTGATATTTCATTTGATATTTATTATAATTATATATATTTAATCATTTTTTATATTTATTAGATTCCTATCTTTTCAACTATTAAAATTCTTATTAGAATTCTTATTGTATCTTTTACAATTAAGTATCTGTTTTTCTAAATTATCCTGTTTAGTGCAGTTCTTTAAAGGTCTCCTAGGTTGAAAAAGCTTTGTCAGTTGTTTTAGTAGATTGAATACTTTGAAGTACTTTAGGAGTGGCTTTAACAGGGTTTAATTTTGGAGGTTAAGATTAAGGCTTATTTTATTGTTTTTATTATTGTTATTATTATTATTAATTATTTAATTATTATAATTATTATCTTTCTTAATGTAAGTTTTACATTTACTACTTAACTTTTTAAGTTAGAGCAGTATTGATTTATTTAATAATTTTCTTAGGGGGATTATTAATTTAATTTTATTCCTATTATTATTATTATTATTATTATTATTATTATTATTTTACCTTATTTAAGTCAAAACCTCCTCCTGTTAATAAATCTTTCTTTTATAATCTTTCTTCCTCTTTCTATCTTTTTTCCTCTTACATTTTTAATTAATATTATTATAATTTTTCATCAGCTCTTTTCTCTATATAAATAAAATATAATTTTACTTGTTTCCTATTATCTCTACAATTGATCTTATTATTATTCATTCAACAATCTTTACCTCTCTTCCTCCTCCTATTATTTTTTCAATAGCAAGGCTTATTTCCTTTGTAATTCAGCTTATTATTATTATTTCTTTAATTCTTCTGCTTATATCAACTCTTCTTATCGACTTCCAGCTACTAAGTTAAGAGTTAAAGGACAATCAATAAGTAATTACTCATTCAAATATAAATAGACTTAATAATTTCCTGGTTTATTCACTTATAACACAAGCTTATGTTTAGATGGTTCTTCAAGTTACTTAATCTCAGCTTTGTAGCCATCATTCATATAATTAAGGTAAGTCTTATTTTCTTATTATGATTATATCTTGCTCATAGAAACAACTTAACTTTTGTGTAATAACTAGTCAGGAGTGATTTCGGAATCATCAGAAACAAAAATATTATATCGAATAGGATGAGTTTATTTGATTCCATATGGTCCATATTTATCTCCTAAATTGATAATGAGATTAATTTCTGAAAAGGTTTCAAATTCTTCTTAATCCTCATCTTCTAATTCTAATTTACACCATTCTCCTTATAAAGCAGTTGATTCACAAAGCCTAATACCCCTGCAAAGGTGGAGTTGTCTTACAGGAGCAGAGAAGAATAACTTAGATTTTGGTTCTTTATCAAGATCCCATTTAAATATTTTTCCTTACAAATTCAAGGCATAAATTATTCCCTCGTAGGTGCAAGCTTAAATTATTTGGACATCTTCATCAATTTACAATGTTTTTGGATAATCAATTACTTTTTCTTTACTTACTTAACCACAATACAAGACTTCACCATCTGAAGTAACAAAAATACTAGCATTTTCACTTGCATTAATATAAAAACACTCTTCTTCTTAAACTTGTGAATATTGTTGATGATTATTAACTCCTAATTGATGAAATTTATTTTATCCTATTCCCCAAACTTCACCTTATGAATTAAGTGATAACAAATGATTGTCTCCTCCTGCAATTTAATCAATATTATCAGCTAATTTAGTTAGTTTAGAATATTTAATGTTTTCATCTAGTTCACCTATGATAAACAATGACTTTTTAGCAAGAATAGCTCCATATTTGAAACCCAAAATTATCTATTAAATATCAACAATTGGATCTATTTTAAGTATGTGTTTAGCTCCCCATTGATATATTCGACCTTCAGAATCCCATGCAATTGAAGTGCTTTTATATGCTTGAACTCCAATAATTTTCTTATTGCTTAATTAACTAATATTATATGGAACACTAATGAAATTTCCATCTTATTCATTCATTGTCACTTGACCTAAGAAATTCTCTCCCCAGCCAAACACTTCATTACCATTATTACATTTTTCACCCTTACATTAACTGACTTAATATGGATTGATACATGAACATCCACTTATTAAAACTAATACATGATGTTCTCCACATCCAATTGAGAGTATTTTCCTATTTTTAAATATCTATAATTAAGTTAACTCACTACATTGAGTCAAGTCTCCTTAACCCAAACAACCTGTTGCACTATTACCTTAAACACCTAAAAGAGATATGACTTTTTTGTTATCTCTCTAAATCTTAAATATAGTATTTTAATAGATGTCATCTATTTGTTTATAAATTTACTCTGGAGTGAGATCATAAATACCAAGATTAAATGATGGCATTAATTTAACTGTTTCAGCATAGCTTTTTAATCTCAATGCTTACATACATCCATTATATATTTCATTTGTCTCTAATTATGCCTTACATAATGATAACAACACCTTCACTTTATCTAAAGTTGCTAATTCCTTTTCTAATAATTCAAAACATTCTGTTTTTGCTTCCTCATACATTCTATTTTTGATCAAAAAATCACTTCTCTATACCTTATACTATAATTATTGTTAAGGTGTGGCTTCTTTATGATTACTTAATGCTTTTAAGATGGTGCAAATCTGACCTATGTTTTCACATTTATTGAATTCCTTTTGTAATTCCTTGAATGTTGCCTAATCAATACTATGCACATAAGTGGTGGCCTTCACTTGTTTAGTAGTTTGTTTTTTAAATCCCATCTCTTCTTCTGTGATATCAACTTCCCTTAGCATACACACTATGTACATCCTCTCTCTCGTAACAATTTTTATGCGAATTCTTAGGCAAACCGTGTGGATTCTGGATCTTAGATGTTTGTACGTACTTAAGACTTCTTTGCCTTCCTATTGAACTTTCTATAATCCTCATCAGACGAGCTATCTGACATTTTAAATATATATATTATAATAAATCATTCCTTTTTGATTTTCGGTAATTGTAGTCTCTGAGTTACTTGTTCCACTACTGCGCTCTATCTAATATACTCTAACACTGCTACTTGAGCTAACGTTCTTACTCTTTTGCTGGTTTCACCAATTGACTTCTTCTTAGAAAATCATTCTCTCTAATTGCCTCTGGAGATGGATTGTAATGCCTTAATCTTCCTAAAAAATTTAACTTAGGTTGATAGCTATAGAAACCACCCTGAGATTCACTTTTTTTTAATACATTTCCAATACCTTATGTATGAATCTCGACCTGTTCCATCAGTATGATAAAGCTTAAATTTGCTACCAATTATTGGCAATGAGTTTTGCTTTGACAATTAGTAAAAGGAGTCCTCTGTATTTAATGAGTCTGATTTATAGAATCCACCATTTCCATAATTGATATATGTATCTCTACCTGATCCATTTATTTTGTAATTGACAACTTTCGTCATTAATTATTTTATATTTCAGTTTCAAATGATAATTTTTCATCAATAAAATATTTGTTTTTAACTTAATAAAGTGATTTTCTTTTATAATTTATTAATATCAAGATTTAAGTAGGAAACCCATTTTAAGTTAAGTGGAAATTCAAAATCCAAACATTAAAAAAACAAAAATCTTTTTCATAACAGTCACAATGAGAGAAATAGTACATATACAAGGTGGACAATGTGGTAACCAAATTGGTGCCAAATTTTGGGAAGTCATTTCAGACGAACATGGTATTGACCCAACAGGAACATATCATGGAGACTCAGATCTTTAATTAGAAAGAATTAATGTCTATTTTAATGAAGCTACAGGAGGTAGATATGTCCCAAGAGCTATTCTTATGGATTTAGAACCAGGAACAATGGACTCAGTTAGAGCTGGACCATTTGGACAACTCTTCAGACCAGACAACAT